>CABHPQ010167666.1:0-41069 GCA_902168405.1 Peromyscus aztecus | reverse complement strand
AGAGAGAGAGAGAGAGAGAGAGAGAGAGAGAGAGAGAGAGAGAGAGATATCTAGTCCACTTTTAAAGCTGCTTGCTACTGCTTCAAATAGGAGAATGTCACAAAGGTAATCTTTGTGTGTGTGTGTGCTCATGTGAACCTATTGCTGTTACTCTTTGCATTGGTATTTATATAGCATCTACTAATTGCTTACAGTGTCCCAAGACCTGTGGGTATAAGTGTGGACTATCTAGACATCAAATATACAACTGTATTAGCCTTTTATGTGAACAAAAATATGTTTCTCTATGACAAGTATATGATTTTTGGAATGTATTCATGTTAATTCATTTTATTGCATATAATCTTGGAAGGCTTGATTTTGATTTCTTTTGATTTGTCTCTCATGAAGAAAGTAAAGTTTATTGACTTTAAATATTCTCAAGGAAAACAATTCCTGAGACAACTATGCCACCAGTTTAAGAATACTTAGATGATGTTGCATAGAGACAGACTGTGTTCTCTCAGAAAAAGCTAAAGGTTTACTGAAACTGTTTCTTACCTCACTTAATTGGTAAGGACCCTCCCTAAATACTCGAACAAGCTCAGCAAATGTCATTCCCATTCAGGAGTGACAAAATATCAAGGTTACTATTTAATTTAAAAAGTGAATGTTTGGACTACCTGACAAATATTTGTGATTAAAAAAAATACTACCCCAAAGTCACATGGTGTAGATGTGTTTGAGCAGAGAGCTCATGTCTTGAGCCCGATAGCCTTCAAAGCTGAATTTTAGCTCTGGATTTTTCTCTTCTTTATTTCCCATCCAAGTCCCAAATTTGGTTATTTGCTACCCAAGTGACAAGCTTAGCAGAATTTGAAGTTTTGTTCTTGTAATAGCATGGGACCATTTCAGAGACTAGTTTTCTTTCATCCTGGCATTTATTTGACAATGGGAGACCATTTTTGTACTGCGGGCTCACATCTGTCTAAGTTATCTTCTAATTAACCTGACATGTGCTTTCACGGGCATAATTTCCTTTCTTCCATGGGTTATCCAACTTTCAAATTGTGCCTCCCATCAGCAGAAACATTTTGAAACTGCCCCTTTGAAAAAATGTGAGCCTATTACGTTTTCTTCCAATTGTATACATGTAGGATTGTTATTCAGCATGTGACATATTAAGAAAGTCTAATTTCTGATTTTTGAGATAAAATAAAATTGGAAATCCTCTTATTTTAAAACACATTTTTTTGGTGTGTATACTTCACTTTGGAAACAGGAGTCCTATGTTTATTATTCTGATTAATTTTTATGGTCTAATATTTCTTGGGCTACATAACACTTCTGTCATTGTGATACCCAAGGCAGTGACTCACCAAAAAACATCTGAGGACAGATGCCAGGAAGTATACTTTTGGAAAAGGCCATTGGCGGTCCTCATTGAACTCCCTGGCACTTTAGTGTAAACAGCCTACCCTATTTCTTTGTGAAGGCAGAGTCTGGTAGTAAAAAAATTCTTCATCTAGGTCACAAAACAGCACTTTCGTTCTGCACGTAGCTTGTGTTTAGATTGATGTGATATCATGGACAGAGAGTAAAACAAGTATGTGGTGTTATGTTATAAATTATGTGACTTTTTATGTGGTCCACAGCCATGTTTGTTCAAAGCAGTAGTCCCCCTGTAATGCTGTATGCAACAATATTTTAATTTATGTGTATGGGTGTTTTGCCTGCATGTATGTCTGTGTCCCGCATGCAGGCAAACCACATGCATGCAGTTCTCATGGAGGCCAGAAGAGGGCATCAGATCCTCTGGAACTGGGGTTACAGATGGCTGTGAACCACCTTGTGGGTGGCTGGACACTGAACCTGGGTGTTCTGCAAGAACAACAGGTGCTCTTAACCACTGAGCCATCTCTTTGACCCTGCAGCTGTAATTTTAACAATCTAGGCAAATTCTTGAAGAGTGAAAAGTAGGCTAAATTTTAAGTGAAATACTTTTTAAATATACTGAATTTATAATTAGTTGACTATTTTATGTAGTCAGACGTTTCTCTCCCACCAGCCTGTTCTCAAACACCCAGCAAACACTTCCCAAATAATTGACTTGGAGGCTTAATATAAATTATAAATACTCGACCAATAGCTCAGGTTTATTACTAACTAGCTCTTACATTTTAAGTTAACCCATATTCCTTATTTATGCTCTGCCATATGGCAGTACCTTTATTAGCATGGCATGTTCATGTCCTGCTCCCTCTGCATCTGGCTGGCTACTCCAGACTCTGCCCTTCTCCTTCTCAGCCTTCTCAATTTGGCCTTCCCGCCTGACTTTATCCTGATCAGCTATTGACCAGTCAGCTTCTTTATTAAACCAATCACAGCAACAAATCTTCACAGTGAAAAGATTATTCCATAGCATTCCCCCTTTTGTCTAATTAAAAAAGTTTTTAATTTTGAGATAGTAAAATTATTTACAACAAAAACAGTTATCAAGTAAGAATCACAGTTACAATATCCAATCTATTTGTATTTGGCAAATTTAGAGAAAATATTCAATTGTCTATCCTATCTTGATGAGTTTAAAGTTTTATACCTAATTTGCTTTCTATCATAACTAAAGAAAACTATAAGTTTAACTATTTAGTCTTTAACTCCATCAAAGACCCCAGAAGGGTGAAATGTTACCTAATGACAGGGACATCAGGTTGTAGACAGTCATCCCAGATTCCTCTGCAATGTTGGGGCATCCAACTAGAATGTCTGACAGACTTTCCCACGAAGCAGGGAATTTTGTAGGACTGTCCTCTCTTGTCTTGGCAAAGTTCGGCAGTCACCTTTCTTGTGTCCTGTTGGTCCAGTTTGGACAGTATATTGTCAGCAATTGAGGCAAGGGCAGTTTCTTTGCCCACTTGGCTAGCTTTTGCCATAAAAGAAACAAACTCCATATGGAGTTTCTTTGATGCCCACCATTTTCTCTGAAGTAGATTGGTGCTGCCAGGAGCAGACATGTCTCACTGTCATGAAAAGCCTTAGGTTATTAAAAATAATAAATGCCATATTCTGTAGGTCTTTAAAGTGTTTGAAGACCATCTATCTATCTAAATATATCTGTTTATAACCTTGAAAACATATCTAACATGACTATAAGTTTGACTCTTATAGATGACTATTAATCTGTATTTCTTAACTGTACATTACATTTTAAAATGAGCTGCATAAACACAATACCTTAATCAAGAGTAGAAATATACATATAGTATAACAGAAATAACTTTAAATTTGTATCAATAAACAAAAATTCATACCAATGTAAAATATTTAAGATTAATAGTTGTTTTTTTAGATTAAAGTAGATTCAATAATCTACTCTTTTATCATCATTTCTATACCCCCCTTTTCTTTTTAGAATAAGATCCCTGAATATAATCTCCTTTGTTCAGCTTTTTTTTCTGGCCATTACCAATAACAACTTGTAACCAACTCCTCTAAATGATGACAAACATTCATAACTCATTCTTAGGAATGTGGGCATAGTTCTTCAGAGTACTTGCTGTTGGTTGGGGGCACTGGTAATCTTTGAGGGACTCTGAGAAAATCAGGATAATTGTTAAGTCTTGACTTGTGTATTTTGTGAGCCTGGATCATCTCAGTCAGAGGCCTTGAAAGCTGTTTTGGATGTTGGATCATTTGTGTCATTTTTATTGGTGTCTGGTCCACTTGTTCTGAAAATATATAAACTTTCAAAGGTAACATACATATCTATATTAATATAAATATAAACTGTGCATTGTATGCAAGCCAGCCAAAGATAATTTTTTGTTTTATGTTTGAGCAGGTAAAAATGTCATGTGTCTTGTAGTTACTTTAGGTTTATTTTCTCATGTCTGTAGTCAGGATTTCAGGAAATCCTCCTCAATCAAACCTGATTTTCCTTAACCTGGAATGAATCCATAGCCTCTTATTTTCTGTGGAAATAAAACCATAACCTCTCTCCCAAAGTAACATATCTTTTGACTTAAATTTTGAAGTCAATAATTAAAAATATATAGGTTGTTTAATTTAGTAGCTTTTACAATCAAATGCTCCTCAGCAGCTATCATTTACCCATTAACAGTCAAAAAAATCTAAACACAATACAACAAAATATAAAACCCATACTCTGTGTATTTCCCATCTTTACATATTGAGACGTTTTCTCAGGTTTTAGGTGGGCACATTGCAGACAAACCTTGGGTGACTGTCCAGGCAGCTGGCTGTTTCTGTCAATTCACATTTTTTGGAAGTCATTTGTTTGCACTTCCTGTTTTACTAGTTAATATTATTTCCTTCGTGGGCCTCTGAGGGAGTTGAAGATTAGATAGATGTAGTCACAATTTTCCTTGTTAAGAAATTTCAGAAAAGAAACTCAGTAAGAGGTGTTAAGTATATAAGTTTGAAAGACATCATAAGATAGTTTTCTGTTGGTAATATAAGTTAGTATAGAAAGTGAATTAGGTACATTTTGGACTCACCAAAATAGGATAGATAATGGAATATTTTCTCTGAATTTTCAAATGCAAATGGACTAGACATTGTTGATGTATTTATTGCTTGTATATATTACATATTGTTATTGTACTTATTGTATATAGTTTTTCTTATATTAGCTATAACTATTTTTTATTATTTTTTATTTTTATTAGACAAAAGGGAAATGTGGTGATATTTTATTTGTATGTTAATAAATAAAGTTTGCCTGGAGATCAGAGGAAATAGAAGCCATTAACACAAAAGTCAGGCAGTGATAGCACACGCCCTTAATCTGATCACTTGACAGGCCAGGTCTCTGTGTATTCAAGGTCATACTAGGGAACAGAGCCAAGTCTGGTAACACACATCTTTAATCCCAGTATCAACCATAGAGACCTGGAGGGCTGTACAGACAGGCAGTGACAAGGAAGTGACAAGCTGGGCTAAGAGCCAATGAGAGGGCAGAAAAGCAAGGCAATAAAGGCAAAGGTTAGACAGGAAGTAGCTTGCATTTGGAAGCTACAGAGCTGGTCAGTTAAGGTTGGCTGGTGGCTCTCACTGTTTCCCTGATCCCTAAGGCTTTCACCCCTATATTTGGCTCTGTGTTTTTTCTTTAATAAGATGGCTTAGAAATTCATCTACATCTATCCTTTATACAAATGTTAATTTATAGTAAGACTGATTTTCTTTGATATGCATTCTGGGAAATGCTGATGTATATTATTCCAGTACCACAGCTTTACACAATGCCGGAATCAAAGATGGATGCAGTAGTCACAAGGTCTAGAGTTTGTCAGACAGGAGGCCCCCTAGGTATATGTTGTTGCGGCTGGCAGGCCACAAGACTTGCTCAGGAGACCTTATAGACAAACACTGGTTTATTAGTAATACAGTTTTTTTTTTCCTCCAAAGAGAAAACCAGTCTCTTGATGGACTAGATAGAGTTCTGGATCAGAGGTTGGTCTAGAGCTTTCTCTAGAGCCCTTTCCTTCCTTCCTTCCTTCCTTCCTTCCTTCCTTCCTTCCTTCCTTCCTTCCTTCCTTCCTTCCTTCCTCCTTCCCTCCCTCCCTCCCTCCTTCCCTCCCTCCCTCTCTTCCTTCGTTACTTCCTTTTCTGAAGGGCTCTAGGTTAAACTGCCTTGCACGAGGGTGGAGGGACCAGGGTGGATCATTTCTAAGTGAAGAGGCCTGAGGATGGGGACAGTAGACAGATCACTGAGCTTCCCCTGGAGGTGAGTAGCTGCTTATGACCTCTGCAGCAGAAAGCTAGAAAAGGCAATTTAAAACAAGGTTGTGAAATCATTTAAAATTCCATGTTATTATTTTACTTAAAAGCATGGGGAGTAAGTGGTGTTAAATTTTGCCCCCCCTTGCCCTTTGGACTTGGGGTGTAGCTCAGTGGCAGAGCATTTGCCTAGGATTTCTGGTCTAAGGTTGGACTCACAAACAGCAGGAAGGGAAAGCGCATCAGCAAACTCTTTGAACATTTATACAAGTAGTATTGTCACTCTGCATATTAAATGTTAGGAAAGTTAATTTCCCTAGAGCTATTGCAGTATCTATCAATAGCTAACCTACTTAGGGCCACGAACTCATCAGAACCTACATTCTTTTTGGGGGGCAAGAAATAGCTCTCTGTATATATAGATGACCTCATCTGTAAATATTGTGTTTTATCTAAATACAGTTTTGAATTGTTAGTGAAGTCTTCACACACAAACTTTTCACCCTCCTTCCCAAACTAAGCCTTTGAAGCATTATATACACTCTCCTGCATTTGGTAGTCAGCAGACTGTGCTCTGGAACACCTGGGCATTAAAGGATGCTTTTCCCATACAGTGATCATGACAGTTCCGCATTAAGGCTGACTCAGAACACCATGTACATATTGCAATATATACATTGCTTTATGCTTAGAGTGCCTATTATGGGGAAAGAGGGTAGGCTGAACTCAGAGAGCCATCCTGGTTCAGTCAATGCCCACACCCTGATTTGGAGAAAATCCTTAGCTTCTCAGGGCCTCAGAGTTCATACATTAATAATGATATGTGGCAATATCCCAATCAGGGGCCACATTATCAGCTATTCTAATGGTAAGACAGATCCACAAGAGCAATAAACAGAGGGCCATTAGTGCTCAAGTCCATGCGGAGGGTGCCAAGTGGTGGCACTTCCTGACAGAATCATAGTCCTTGGAGATCCATATTTCTCAAATATTTAAGATAAAGCAATATCATTTTTATATTATAACAAATTCAAATTTGCTTGGAAACAGACTGAAAAGACGTAAAGTGGTAACCCAAAACCTAAGAGTGAATTTTGACTCTTCCAACAGTTTCCCTGAGAATATGTCTCTTTATGGTTCTAACACAAGGGCTTAAAAGCACTGGCCTGGGGGCCTCAGCCCAAGAATTCCACCAGTGAAGCCTGGAAGCCGCCTGTGAACAGAGTCACATCATCTCCGTCTTCCCTACCCATCAGCATCTGCGCAGCCTCATTTGCCCTAGGGGTGAGGACCGCCGTCACACAGCGCTGTGGCAGGCCTTCGCATATGCTCCGTCACTGAATCCTCACAAGAATTCTACAAGGAAAGAACCATTGCCTGCTTTTCAGGTGAGTAAACCAATGCACCGGGTTTTTAAATTACTTACCTAGCGAATGCCAGAGGCAGACATTAAATGTGTGAGTTCTGCCCCGTGGGAAGGCTGCCTTGGCGCCCCCTGGAGTCCTTGAGAGCAAGTGCAGCGGTGGGAGGGCTGTTGAAACTCGCCCCTCCCACTCAGAGCCTGCAAATTAAGGAGCGGAGCATCGTGCCTGTGGTATCAATCTGCCTTCACAGAATCTAGGACATTCTGCTGTGTGCACAGCTGGATGAAGACTTACTTTCCAAACAGATTGATCATTTTTGCTCTGTTGTGATGGGCATATTGCTTTAATGCCTCCAAGGCCTAAGTAGAAGAGGTCCTAGACAGAGTGTTCTGAGGGTTTCAGATCTTTTCAGCAGCCAAGACAGAAAACAGAGAATAAAGACAGTTTAGTTGAGCTTAAGAAGTACGAATTAGATACTGTGTATGTTTGGGCACTAGAGAAGACAGAGGAAGGGGTTGGGAAGGATGTCAGCACCATGAAAGAGGTGAAGTAAACACACCATTTATTATGCTTTATGACAGAAGCTTCTGTCATTATTTTTTTATTTGAGGATCCTGAAGTTTAGAAAAGGTAACATAGTGGTGATACTAGGAATAAAAAAACAAAACAAAACAAAAAACTTAACAAGCAGCCTGGGGCTCTTCCATCCAATTTGCTTCTCTGATGTTACAGTCTGTTTAATAGACATAATGTTTGCTACTGACATTTGGTTGTCAATCTGGCTTTAGTATCTTAGTGACCTTCCTTTAGGTTCTGGGCTCTCAACTGCCTTCCAGTGCCCAGGGTTATTTCTTCATATTCTCAAAGATGGAAGGTCCCTTTTAAATTTTGAGTATGAACAGTTCATGATCCTTGTGGTGGACGACATCCTACAATATCATGACTTCTTGGTGGGTGGTCCTTTGACAGTGGCTGTCTGTGGACCAACCACCAAGGCTCCAACACTTAATGCATTGTTTATCAACACTGTTCCCTTTGCTTAGCACTGTAACTGTGTCCCGAGGAAGGGAAATTGAGAGAATTTTTTATTATTTCAAAAACTTTTGGTTCCCATTCCCTTCTTCTTGCCTCTGATTTGTTACTTGTATTTTGGGGTGAAAAGTTACATTATTAAGGACCATGATATGAGGTGCTTAGTCAGTGTCATCTCATCTCCCATATCCTACCTGTAATTCCAAGAATGATTCCAAGAAGTTCTGGTCTCTCTAGGAAGCTTCATTTAAAATTCATTTAAGTACAGAGGTTTGGTGGGTACAATTTGATCAATGATCACTTAACAAACTTTTAGGCAAACATGAATAGTGAATGATCTTTGCCTCATCCAAAACATCAGCTAAACTTTCCAGATATTCCATTAGCTTTTTTGAAAAGCAGAAACTATAACCCAGTCTCTAACTAATCCCAAGAATAATGAGATACAGAGCTATATTTTTATTCCTTTAATTTTTCTTTCTATTGCTAGCAAAGCACTTCAAGCTGGCTGTAATATGCAAATGTGTGCATTTTGAGTTTGCACTCTGTAGAGGATAATGTGAAGTCATTAGCAGGTCAATGAATTAGAGGATTTTCCTGAGAGTATTATCTAGTATATAACTATTCTTGTGTCAACTACTGGTTGAGTGTCATAATCCTTATTCTACTTTATAAAAGACTGAGCACAAAGCATGTTCTGTAGCATAAGACACCAGTATCATTTATTTGAAGTTCTTGGAATTCAGAAAAGGCAGAAAAGATAAATAACACAGTAATGGAAGAAAAGCCATTTGTTCTAATAACCAGCCTGGGGAGAGAGGAAGAGGTAAGGATGGACTCCTTCAAATCAATGTCTTCTGGACATGACCCAGGGGTTGTTGTACTCAAAAACTCACGGCAGCTGTGGCTGTCTGCACAAGACCTGTACAAGATCAAGCCGGCCAACCTTCCAACAAGAGTGGGGGAGGGTCTCACAAGGCCCCACCCCTAGTTAAGGAGCAGTTGACAGTTGATGGCTTCTAGGGAAGGAAGAGCCAATTTTCTTGTGGCCTCTGGTAGGTTGTTCATGCTTTAGTAGATGACATCATACTTGTGTCTGCACAGGCAGTATTCATTGGACTTTCTGGGTTTTTATTATTATTTAAAGGGCATGAAGTTAGGAGGAAGATGTGGGGATAGGTTCAGGAGAATTTGGAGAGGAGGTACATCTGTGATCGAAGTCCATTGTGTACATGTATGAAATTCTCAAAGGATAAATATAAAGTGTTACATTGAAGAACAAACAAACAAAAAGCAGTCTGAGGTTTCTTCTATTGTATAATTAGGTTCTCTGCTATTTTGGTCTGTTTAATAGGCATGTGGGCTGCTGCTGGCACTTGGTTGTCAACCTGGCTTCATGTTCTTAGTGACCTTCTAGTAGGTGTTGATACTTACGTGTCTCCCAGTGCGCATCAGCCACCAATGTGAGAGGGGTGAGCTAGGAGCCAGAACAGGGAGTATTGGGGGGGGGGTTCAGTCAGTTGGAGCACATACACACTACTTGAGACTGAATGCCCTTGGCATGTTATGCTGGTGATGCCCAATATATTTTAAAGAGGAACCAGAGATCTGTATTTTACATGAAATCTCCATTTTAAGAGTGAGAGCAAGCCAAAAGATATCCATCAGATGGAATTTGTTGGAGGCTGACAGCTGAGGACTTAGTTTCATTGGGGATACACACAGAGCAGGGTGAGTGGTGGGGTACCATCTGCATTGTTCCGCAGGGCTGGAGATATTTCTTTTTCTGATGTCAGACATGTGAGCAAAGCTGGGAGCTGTACTGTGGGTTTCAGTCTGCATACTCGGGCTGTTTTGGGGCGGCTGTCTAGCAGAGTCTTCTACATGAGAGGACTTCCTTACAGTTAGATGTGGTCCTCTGAGCTCCTCTGTAGTGCTCAGTCTCAACTCCTGCATGGTACATCCTTCCTTTAGTCCTCCCCTCTCCTTAGGGGATTTCATTTTCAGCAGGAAATGGAATGACAGCATTAACATTTACAGGCTCCTCGGAAGACAGAGCTTCAGAAGACAGCAATGTTATTTGAAACTAGGTTTCTTTTTGTTCCTGTGATCTGTGGATTTTATTTATTTGGCTTCCTGTCCCTGCAAGCACACAAAATTAAAAACTGATTAAAATGTCCCAGATGCAATTACATACTTATTTGATGTTACTTTAATTGAAAGTTTTATAATTTTAACCAATCCTGGAGTAAAATGACTATGGCACCATTAGATGCCCCTCTGTAAAAGTGAACATCGTCCTGAGATTTTTCTTCATTATTAAACCGAGACCTTTACATATAACAAAATCACATGCAGGTTGTCATGTGCTGTGATCAAGATTTCTTCTACTTTATCAATGTAATGATTTGTTTTCTTGGAATTATGACAAGAAAAGAACTTTTGGAAATTCTAAAATTAAAAACTATTGTTTGCTTAACATTTGTTGGGCCTGTACTAAGTATTTTCGCAGTCATCCTAAATTTTTTTTTTTTGGCCCTTTAATCCATTTGTAACTGTTTTAGTTAGGGTTTCTGTTGCTGTGTTAAAACACCAGGACCAAAAACAACTTGGGGAGGAAAGGGTTTATTTCACCTTACAACTCTTAGGCATATTCCATCACTGAGGGAAGTCAGGGTAGGAACTCAAACAGGGCAGGAACCTGGACTCGGGAACGGAAGCAGAAGGCATGGGGGGGGGGTGATGCTCACTAGCTTGCTCCTATGGCTTGCTGTGCTTGTTTTCTTACACAACCCAGAACACCAGCCCAAGGGTGGCCCCACCCACAATGGGCTGGGCCCTCCCACATCAATCATTGATTAAGAAAATGCGCTACAAGTTTGCCTACAGCCTGTTCTTACAGAGGCGTTGTCTTAACTGAAGTTCCCTCCTCTCAGATGACTCTAGTTCATGTCATGTTGACAAAAAACTCTCCAGGACAGTAAGTTACCTAGCAGTTCCCCTTTAAAGAGGAAATACTTTCAGAATGACTTTATTTGCTCAAAGTCATATTGTCTCTCAGTTGTGGAATTTGCATTCAAACTCACATTCGTTTAATCCTCAAAGTGTCACATTTCTAATAGTCATGCTGCAGAGCACACTTACTCATGAAGGGATTAGTTCATTCTGCATCAGCTGCTGTGCAGCTGAGTAAGCCAAGCAAGAAGAGCTAGTTGGAGTGAGGCATGAACATTACTGTTCTTTAATTAAGACAACAGAAGCCGTTTAGTAGATGAATTGGATGCTATGTGCTTCCTAGTGCTCGTGAAGGAATTTTGCTCTTGGAATGGTGGCCTGGGCAGTGGACTTATCTTGCATGATGAATAATGGTGGGGGCATCATGCGAGAACACACCTTCAGGAGTACAGATGGTCTATGGCTTCTAATGATTTGACCTATACCTCTTCAAGTTTATGATGGTACAAAAGTGATGCAGTAGAATCTATGAATGGAATTCTGAACTTTGACCTTTTCCTGGGCTAGCAGGGTATGATGACTCTCCTCTGTGAAGCTTGAGAGTGGCAGCAAGTTGCTACCTCTAGTGAGCCGCAATCACAAGGGCGGCAGTGCACTGGATACAGTGTCGCCAGATTGAGACACTCGGTAGGCCAGGTGTATTGAGGGCATTCTGACTGTTGATATTTTTAGCTTATGTTGGGTTTACTGGGCTATAACTCCTTCTTAAGTTAGGGAGTATCTGGATATAACATTGATGTGCAGTGACTGTGGGAAGAAATAATGCCAAACTTTGTAATAATATGGAATGTTGTTTTCTGTCATATTTTACATAAATTCAGCAGCTGCTTTGGGTTTCCATCTATGAGCACTCCTTAATTCATTTAACTGGTCATTAGTAATGCTTTCTGAGAACTCAAAATCTAAACTGTTGCTGTAACTAATCACTTTGAGTTTGGCTTCCCCATCGATAGACCCTGCTCAGATCCTGGAGTTTGGGATCAGCAGGTATGGTATGTTGTATTTGTGAACAATTAAATTTACATACTTTGCTTTCAGCAGTTAAGGTCTTCTATAACATTCTCTGCCAGAAAATGGCTGACTGAAAAGGTACCAGCCAAGACCCACAGTTGAACTTGTTCTGGGTACTGTTTTTGCTTCTATATGAATTGATTTCTGAACTGATGCTAAAGTTGTTTCTTTCCAAGAATGAAGCTGGTCTGCTGACATTAACATAACCAAGGGAGACATTTTGTCATATTCTGATAGTGTAATATACATGGGCAGCAAGATTAAAAGAACAGATTGTTTAAAACCAACAGCCTCGGAAGAACTTCTGACTGGTATACTGGGGATTGCCGGCAGCACTCTTTTGTACTGCAGCTCCTGGGTCATCCCCTCAGCCTTTGCCTCTTGTGAGCTATTGATGTAACTAATGTGGTAGCACTTCAGTCTGTCGGACGGTCAAATGGTCAGAAGGGCATAGTGGGAAATAAACAGTTCTTCGTCCTGTTTGAACAGTTACAAGGCAACTATCTATTGATATCTTTCTTTAGTATTTTAGAATTATCCATGATTATAAATACAGTCACATTGGTGTCTAGGCATTATGTGTATGTCTATGTAATTGTAGAGCTATTTATCTTATAAACATCTACCCTTGTTTTGGTACACATGGGATCATTAGGGTCTTAGTTGTCCTGTAACTTGATTGTTTTTTTGCATACTTACTCAACAGAACTTCCTTACTATATATTTTTCTGTTGTTATTATTATGGAATGAATAATAAGGATACTCAGAGTTCCATGTCCTCGAAAATGTCTACAAGGGAAAAGATGGCTAAGGAATGTGTTGGAGTCCCTCCGACCTATGCTCTGTTGTTTTTCTGGTCTTGAAATCTGTGGGCTCAGTCATAGTTATGCAAAGATTGAGTCTAGGTCTCATTATATAATATCGGTATGACCTTCCTCTGCCTCACTTTACTTTAATCAGAACACAGGGCTAATAATAATAATAATAATAATAATAATAATAATAATAATAATACATTCCTTAGTCTGTGAGGATTAAATAATGCTGTAAAGTAGTTGTCATAATGTCTGACATGTAATCATTGTTCAATAAATGATAGGGGTTAACATTGTGGATCCCAAGGGGGAGTCTTAGCTTTGTATTCAATTTCTGATAATTCAAATATGAAGCTATTTCATATGCATATAAGTATGGGTGTTTTAAAGCACCTGTCTTTATGGGCTGCTTTCTAAAAAATGTCTTTAAAAATAAAATTGGGTTCGTCCTAATATGCCAATCAAATTGAAAAGGTTCATTTTCATGCAAATAAATGATTGTCCTGCTAATACGTGATATGTAAGTTGTGAATAATATTTTATTTTGCATATTCAGAAAGATGGGGCAAAGCTGAAGAGGATCTCTGAAAGGCTAAAGGCCTAGAGCTGGGGTACAATTCAGTGGCAGAGCACTTCCTAGCGTGCATAGTATCCTGGCTTAGATTCCTAGTACTGCACAGGTTGGGGGGGATATTGAAAAAACTAGAGGGTAAAAAGTTGCAAAGAAAAGTTATAGGTGCTTAGAGTCCTGAACTTGGTTAGTTATCTTTAAGTGATGACTGTGCCTAATTTTGTCACTATGGAGTCTATAAGAGAAAGAAGTGTACATGAGGAAACAGAGAGGGAGAAGGAAGAAATCGACTGAGCAGTGGCAACAACAGTGGATGCAACAGCAACCAGGAGAGAGTCAGGGGTCCCTGGACTCTTGGGGGACACACTTCGATGTGTTTTCACTAAGTACTGCTAGCCCTGCCTACCCAGTGCTAACTAAGGTGTCTCCCTGCCCTCTGGCTTCTAGTTGAGCCAGTTCCAGGCACCCCTGGAGTCTGGAGGGTATGAGGAGAGTGAGGCCCAAATGTTCATTCTCCTCTTTCTGCCTGCACTATTTAGTATTTGCAATGTAGTTCTCTACGACAGATCTTAGTTTTCTTTAGGGTACTTCTATAGTTATTTTGCTTATTCATTGCTTCATTGTCTAGCTCATTAGAAGCAATTCCTATAATTTCTCCATGCTGTTATATGACTTGGGTCCTAGCAGGTGTCCCATGAGTAATTGTTGCACAGATGCATGAAATGTGTGGATTCATTGTTCACATAGTTGATGGGCTTGGTCAGTACTCATCAACTTTGTGAACCCTCCGTCCTTAATCTCATTGACACTCTCAACTTTCTGTGATCTCTGCACCTGGAATGTAAGCTTTCAGAGCGAAGATTTACTTTGCTTTCTTCCTCCCTTCTCCCCTCCCTCCTCCTTTCCTCCCTTCTTTTTGAAACAGGACATCATTATGTACCTGAGAGTGGTCTATAACTAACTGTGCAGACTCTGTAGCAAATTGTTACCCTCTCTGCCTCTGATTTCATCTTCCTTTCAGGGATTAAACTGTGCTGACAAGCCTTTAAGAGAGAAAAGATATGCAGAGGAAAGAGCTATCCACTCTTTTCAATTTGTATGCAAATAAATAGAATATTTTATTTATCTGATTTTTGAATAGGCTAATGACATTTTCAGCTAACCTTGGAGTCCTCAGATTTAAGGGGTCCAGTAAACAATGAGTTTTCAAGAAGAAAACTGCACTTGAATACTCAAATTTCAATAATCCCATAGAAGTGGAAAATGGTGATGTGGAGAACATTTTGTTTGCTATACAGCATTGTAATTTGACAAGAATAATTTCTGTGTTATTTGATTGAAGATTCAAGAGGTTATAGCCAGTCTCTTGGGATAGTATTGAAAAACTAAGCATGAGATTTGTGGCTAATCTAAAATTAGAGGCAGTGGGTGCTCTCATTTTCAAGGTTGAGTTGCTACTTTAATATATGAATTCTTAATGGCAATGAAGACCTATCCCTGTAAGTTTTGCTTCAAGTGACAGGATTGGCATGGAAATTATTTACCATGAAGTGATGTAAACCCTCCTTGGAAAAAAACCCATGTGCCTTGCGACCATTTCTTGAGGGTCTATACCGTGGCAGGCTCAGGGGAGTATATTAGTGAGCAAAACAAAGTTGCTACCTTGTGTAATTGGCATTCAAGTGGGGGAGGCAGGAAAATATTTGTATATTGATGGCAGGCAGTCAATTATTTGTGCTATAAAAATAAAATATGCAAATAAAGGGAGAGTATATATTGGGTAGGGGTTAGGGAAGGTTTCTCTGAGGAGACATCATTTAAGCAGAGACCTGCATGAAGAAGAGCTATGGGCACATAGCTACATAGGACATGAACATCCCAGGCGAGGTGACTATCCAAGAGCAGAGGCAGAAATGAGAGTTTCATGGCTGTCAGTTTTATGAAAACTCTGAGTCCATCTGTCAGTGCAGGTAGCATAATCGCTCTGCTGTAGATCACTGCTTCTGCCATAGAAGCAACTGGATTATTGGTGGTGCCTTGTTAGGGGACAAGTAGTTGCAGACAGGCTGCAACGGGTCATGATTCTTCTTCTAATGTGAAGTTCCTGGACTCAGATATTGGGATCCTTGGTACCCCCATTCATTCAGCATCAGTTTCTGACAGTGCTTCTCCCAGATGTTTCTAATATGCACCCATCTGTTCCAGGCTTACAATTAGCATACTTCTAGCTCCTCAACAATTCTTCTCTAACTCACTCAGGTTGTGAGGAAGGTAATTCTCATGTCCTAGTTTGTCTTCTGGAGTTATCAGAAACAAGCCTGTGGGTTCTTTTCCTTTTTAAAAATATGGCAGTGTTCAATGATTTGAAAATAGCTCTTGTATCATCCCTTTTAGCATTCCCCCTCCCCCAGGCTGGATCTCCCAGTTCCAACAACAGTTCATCTAGGAGACAGTTCCCAGAAACACTTACTTCTTTATTGTGCTCTTCTCTTTGACTTTGTTAAAAGTCCTTCATAGTCTGATTTCTCAAGCTAGGTCTACGTTCTAGCTATGCCCTGCTGAACTCCGAGGATGAAATGGCCATAAACTTCCATGATCTAAACATATTCCCTTGATCAGAAAACTATCCTTTTGATCAAGGAAACCCCAAATTGCATCATTTTGTTCAGCATCACCTGTGGTTTGCACATGAACTATTCCCCCCATTTCCCCAAACCTTGTTTGCGGAAGGCTTCACCCTTAGTTGGTGCCATCATTTAGAGGTAATTAGATCATGAGGATGCTAGCTTTATCAATTTACCCACTAGTAAATTTGTACTGTGTAGGGTATTAGGAGGCAGGGCCTGGCTGAAAGAAGCAGGCCACTGTGCCTTTGAAGAGGGTATCTTGTCTTTGATTCCATCCCACCCCACTGCTTCCTTCTCTGGCTGCTGCGAGGTGAGCATCTTTCCTGCTATACCCTTCCACTATGATGTTTCTGCATTTCCATGGGCCTGAAAGCAGCGGAGAAACCCACACATAGAAACCTCCAAAACCATGAGCAAAATTAAATATTTCCTTCTTTACATTGATTGCGCAAGTGTTTTGTCGAAGAGGCAAAGTTTGACTTATGAAGCGTTTGTATTCTACTATTAATTTGTATGTGGCTTGTAAGCAGATGAGTCTCAACCTTATTCAAGAGTAAGACAGATATGTCAATTATCAGGTGGTGCCAGCTGTATATCTTTTGGCAGATTATATTTAATTGTTCAGAATCAGAGTTTTCATAATTATAAAATTATGTAGTTAATCAATTATTACTTACATAATTGAGATTATTACAAAAGTATAAGGCTTTTTCATGGAGGATGGGTGGGGAGGTGGATTAACCAAAACTAAAGATGCATGGAAAAGCATGAAAACACACTATATTGTATGCTAAGTGCAAACATAACTTTTTAAATATAGGTACCCAGCATGAATGGACAATGATTCTCCCAGAAGACACTGGTAATGAAATGAAATTCTCAGTGCCTGGTGTAGCAATATCTACTTAAGGCATTGATCAGGAAGGTCTCAGAGTCTCCAGAACAACACAGACTATTGCTATTGCTAGTGGTTGCACACCATAACAAGTTGTTAAAACCCTGTTGTTGAAAAAAACAACACACTTTGGTTACAGGAGATAGAGAAATCAAATTGGAGTTGACCTGATGGAAACTTCTTCCCTGATGCCTATCTTTCATAGCGTCAGAAGATGCTATGCAGGCTGCTGGGGGAGAAAAGTTGTCAGTACACTTACCCAGCAGGGGACCTAGCAACGCAGGTGAGATGTGTCTATGGGTGCAATGATGCTATGGTTGCTATGCTAATCAACTGTTTAGTTATTGTATTTAAGACTTGCTCCATAGGAGGTTATTTATGCTTATGCTTAGTACTACAAAGCTGGTTTAAAAGCTCATAGACGTGTGTGTGTGTGTGTGTGTGTGTGTGTGTGTGTGTGTGTGTGTATGTGCATGCGTGTGTTTTGCTAAACAGCCATGCTTCCAAACTGCCTTCTAAATATTTATGTTTGTAGCTGTGGGTTAGTGTTGTTCTCAATCTTGGTCAGTGAAGCTTCTTATTGTAGTGGGCAGCAGTCAGTGCAGAGACACATAACTAAAGTGCTGAGAATACGTTGAGTGCTTGGCCCTAAACGAGATATCTATATTAGCCCCCTCCCCTCCAGGCTTAGAATGCTTTATGGAAGAAGGGGCAGAAAGAATGTAGGAGCTGAGGGATAGAGAAGAATGCTAGGAAGTTCTGTCTTCCTGACATGATATGGTCACTGGTCTCAGGAACTCACAACAGCTGTGGCTACCCACACAATATATGCACAAGATCAAGCCAGTAAAGAATTCCAGCATGGTTGCGGAGAGGTTCATGAGACTCTGCCCCTAGCTGAAGCACTCTTGACGACTGATGGTTGCTGGGTTATGGAAAGTCATATTTCTTAAGGATGTGATCACTTATAGGCTGCCCATGCTCATGCAGGCATCACTAATTAGACCCAGTGAGTTATTAAGAAAAATTAAAAGAGTACACAAAGATGGGAAGGGCATGTGTTGGGGGCATATTCAAGAGAAGTTGGGGGGAGTTGGAGGTGGATATAGCTGAAATACATCGTATGTATGCATGAAATTGTCAAAGAATAAATAAAATGTCTTACAAGAGTGAGACTTTCAGGAGGAATTTAGTAATGTTATTACTTTTCTATCTCCACCATAGTCCATTTTTTTTAGGGCCCAACTCCACTACCAGTTGATCACTGTATGAAAAGAAAGCTAAAAGTCACCCACCCCTTAGCAGTTATGCATACATTGCCCCATATGCCATGTAGATGATAGACCTGGTGCATAGAGGGCCTCTAATAAATTCATAATTGACAAAGGATTTTGTGTGATTTTTTTTCAGAGACAAGTAGGGAGAGTAAGGAGCCTGCAGGTTGGATGGTGAGGCCTATTTGTGGAGTTGACTTTAATTCTCATTGTCACAGTTATGAAGTGTTAGTGAGATGATACAGTGGATGTGATTAGTAAATTATAAATTAAAGCATTGTCATTTGTATGATTATAATTCAGTCTGGCTACTAGAGAGTCACTCAGTGCCTTGGGATAGATGGTTTGTTAAACGACACATAAGGAAGTTGAAAGAATTAATTTTCCTTTCCAAAGAGCAGCTAAATCACTCTCTCTCTCTCTCTCTCTCTCTCTCTCTCTCTCTCTCTCTCTCTCTCTCCCTTTCTCTTTCTATTTAGGCTAAATATTTTGTTCAGAGCTTTGGATCCCTTAAAATAATAATAATATAATCAACTCTTATTTCCTTATTTAGAGCAGTAAGACCCAGAGAAGAAATTTAATATTTAGAATGGATATTATTACCTGTGGAAAAGTTTCTATACAGGTAGACGCTTGCCAAGCTGGAGTCTAAGAAATCACAGATGACGCATACAGCATTGAAAACATCTGGATTCACACTGAATCTTGTCAGACACACAGCGTCTGGTAAACCTGCTTTTTTTTTTTTTTTAAATCATTGAGAGCTGCAAATTTGACTGCCAATGCAAATTTTAATATTGGTTCCTTAGAAGACTTACTACTTGGTGGGATGCAGTTGTTAGCATGAGGTACAAGGTACAAAGTTCTTCCCCTCAGAGTGAGGGACTCAAGTGCTTGCCCATCTGTTTTTTGTTTTGTTTTGTTTTTTAGGGGGGGACACTGTTTCTCTGTTGTTTTGGTGCCTGTCCTGGAACTCACTCTAAGGACCAAGCTAGCCTCGAATTCACAGAGATCTTCTTGGCTCTGCCTCCCAAGTTCTGGGATTAAAGGCATGTGCCACCGCTGCCCAGCTTGCCCATCTGTTTTTGTGTATTTTTGTTATATTATGTCTATGGTGGATCATCCAGGGCCATTTGGTTCATTAAGAACTTACATAAGAAGTTTGTGGATATTTATTTACACTCTTCTCCGACCTGGCTACTTTCACTACAAAGGAATATTAGCCCCTAACTTATAAAACTGTCCAGCTAAAATAACTCAGTGTAGAGAAGTACACTGATTTAAAGGTGTGTGGGTGACCAGAAGAGGGAAATAATACAGCACACAGCCTGCACAGTTAGGGAAATGTCAGCCTTGGGAGACTTTCAGTGACCATGCATGAATGGCATTTCCCTGAGATTCAAGGAGGTGAGTGATGCAAATTATACCCACTCTGCTACACATCCAGACCCACGAACATCAGAATCCTGGGAAATGCACATCCATTCAGTCACCTCAGTGTTTTGTCCACTTGCCCCCAAAGCCTCCGAGGTCTGAAAAGTGTCATCATCAGAAAGTCCAACTTCAGCTGGGCAATGGTGGTGCACACCTTTAGTCCTGGCACTCAGGAGGCAGAGGCAGGTGAATCTCTGTGAATTTAAGGCCAGCCTGGTCTACAAAGTGAGTTCCAGGATAGTCAGGGATACGCAGAGAAACTCTGTCTCAAAAAACTAAAATTAAAAAAATAAAGTCCAGTTTTTGCATTTGCTTTTTTTTTTTTTAAAGTTATAACTTGTCTTTAGTCTAATCTGGCATCAAGTAAGACATGGGCTTTATAAGGAGTTTCCGCTGGACCCAGAGATCCAGAGAACATTGTGGGAATCATATACTTTGATCATTGAACTATGCCTATGGTCTAAGGACTGAAGTTAATGTTTTATTTATTATTTTTTTCCACAATAAAACTACCTCAGATATTTTGGGTAGAAATAATTGGTTTAAGCAAGCCAAGATTGCTTATAAGAGTGCTTATCCTTATCTCAGTGAGGATGTGTTATGAATTATATCAACACCCCAGGGGCACCCTGGCCAGTCTCTTCCGTTGGAAGTCTTCTCATCTTTCTGTTCAGGAATGTCTCAGCTCCTGGGCCATCCTGCCTGTAAGGAAGCAATGTGGTAGAGCTAACCAGCTTGCCTTGGCTGCTTATTTCTCTCTGATGTTTCCAAATCCTTTCTTGTCTCCTCCATCTTGGCTTCCTCTTGGTGAATAACTATTTAAAATTTAACCAAAAATGATGTGCAAGCTTCAAATTTCTGTCTGTCGGTTTAGATACAATAGTTTCTACAAGAAGAAAACTGGGAGATGAAGAGAGAGTAGGACCCCCTAAAGGGTGGGAAGAGAAGATGAGCCAAATTGAAGGAACAGGGCTGGGTTTTCAAATCACAGCTCTGGTGCACCTCTGTTACAGTCTTTGGAGCTGGCCTCATCTGGAAGTCAGACACCATCTCTTTCAAACATGGCGGCAGCCCTTGACTCATTCTAAATTACAGGCATCCCTGATTTCTATGCCAAGAAAGACTTTCTCCAATGTGCTGTGGGGAGGCCAGATGGCCTTGTCATTGCTAATCAGTGGCTCACAGAGTTCTCAAGAGCATGCTGAGGACTCTAGCTCTAGCTAATTAACACAAGCACAGAGTCAGAGGCAAGAATTAAGCAATCAACTCCTTTCTCTAATTCTTCTACATTTTGGAAGTGCTCCCGTGATTAGTTTGGTCTGAAAGGCCCTGAAATAGGGAAAAAAGTATCACTGGGTTAAGCAAAGGATTATAGAAATTTTCGGAAAACTCCCCCATGAACTTGGGGAAGAATTAAAATGAGATGCCTAATTAGGGCAACACAGACACAGCCAGAGTCAAATTCTTAGTACTTTTCTGTCAGGAATATTTACTTCTCTTGATGGAATTTTTATGAAGTTTTAAGAGTAGATGGAATCCAGTGGCCTCCGATGAAGCTGCACTTTAATATTTCATGCAACATTTGAGAAAAATGAAGGCTCTATCACCCAAGCAGATCCGTTAAATTATGTAGAAAACACGTTTCTGCGGTTGTGAAATAGAGTGCATAATATACAAGTTTCACTTTTTCCTTTAGTTTTTTTTTCTGTGCTTATTATTTCTGTATTCATAGCATCTAATAGGGTGACTAACACACAGTGAATATGTCAGAATACTTGTTGGAGAAAATGGATAAATAGCAAACACGGAGCAAGGCTCTCTGTGGTGCGCAAGCTGTTGTGTGCTTGCTACACGGGAGCCATAGAGCTGTTGGCTAATTTGCTTGCCAAACAGTCATAGATTTCCAACGACGGGCCTAGGTTCTAGAGACTCAGCAGTAAATAAAACAAGGAGAAGTACTTTTTCCTCTGAAAGCTAATATTCAACTATTTTAAGTCAATATGACCCTTCTAAAATGGTAGCAATATGGTAGGTTAAATAAAACAATCCCAAAGCAAGCATTTTTTTTGTGCCCAACTTGAGCATATGCATTTTTTGATTCTTTGATATATTCCCATTATCCTACTGTATAGACTGCATCAGTCCTAGAGCAGTTTACAAGGGGCTCTCATTACCCATGCCTACCAGGCAGTAAGCCAACGGTTAGAGAACAGTGAGCACCATAGGTCTGTCTCCACATGATTTCTAGCCTCTGCTGACCTGGAAAGAGTTGGTAAGAAAAATTAGATTTGCAATTACCAAAGCTCGCTCATATGTGCATTTTTAAATTAACCATTGTTTTGTGAAAATTCTTTTCCTGTAGCCTTTGTCTATTGATCAGCTTTCTGATGAAATTCCCCCATGGTCTTTTCTCAAGAGATGTAATCATTGGTTAGTTCTGAACAATATGGCAGATGCCAACATCTAGTAGACATTTAAAATGTTCCTAGCAGATCCAAAGACCTGTGCTTGTAAGGTTGGGCGTGAGTCTCCGTGGTAGAATACCTGCATAGCATATGTGAATGATGAGTTTGGTGCCCAGCAATAACCAACCAACTACCCAACCAGAGAGCAAACACATGGATGAACAAAAACATGAAATCTGTGCTCTCCAGTAGTGTCCCAAGCAGTGGTTGCAGGTGTGGCTGCCAAGTAGATGGGGAAGGAAGTTCGCTGTCTGCAAGTGTTTGTGAGTCTTCCATGGTGGGAGCTGCTAGGCTGGGTGACATTGTGGCATTGATCTCTCTGCTTCAATAAGTATAATCATCTACTCATTCAGGCATGCTGTCAAATCTGACATTATTTTATCTGGAAGCCATGAATCTGGTTTTTTTTCATTATTAGTTTACGGAAACTACATATAGATCAAGTATTTCCAATGAAAATTTGGTGTCCAAATTGAAGTGTACTGTTATTGTAAGATACATACCAGAATTTGAAACACTAACAAAAAATAGCAAAATATTCCAGAAGTAAATAATATAATAATAAATACTAATTACATGTTGAATACAGAATATTTTAAATATATTAGCTTAAATAAAATATGTTATTGATATTGTTTTGTTTTAACTTAAAATTTTTAACATTTATTTGTATTCGTCCTCATGTGTCATGGTGCATGTTTTGAAAGTCAGAGGATAGTGTGTTCATTCTCTTCTTATCACATAGCTTCCAGGAATCAAACTTAGGTTCTCAGGCTTGGAAGCAAGTGTCTTTCCCCACTGAGCCACCTCACTGTCCCTTATCTTTTAAATTAGTCTCTAAGGGTAGTTAAAACTCTGTGTGCAGCATGCATGATAGTTCTGCTAGATAATAGTCTAAACCAATGTCAACTCCCCCCTTAACTACTATCTAGATGTATTTTCTCACTCCAAAGTAATTACCGTAGGATATGAGTCTTTACCCTAGAGCGCCAGGAGTGTTCTGTACATTTTAAGCCTTCGCTGAGAATTTAACATTGTCAAACTTCTATTGAGATCTTTTTTAGTCTTACTAGTTAAAGAATTCTACCGACCCCTTCCTTCTTCTCCTTATTCCCCCTCTTCCCATATCTGCTGACCTACCTAATTTCTCGTGATTTAGTTATTAAATTATTAAATATTACATTCTCACGTTGTTTCTACTGCCTAACCTTGACAGCCTTTCTTCCTGTTTATTATAGATTTCTCCTTTGAAATATCCCCCTGCTGATTGACAAAGGTCTTGTTCACTTTATATTAATGTGATATTGAATAATGATTAATGTTTCCACGAATGAGTAGAATAATTAAGATGCCAACTAAAACACATTAATTTCTTTCTTACACATTCATTCTAAATTACTGTATTCTCAGCTGAATTTTTCTTCCATGTTCAGAAGTATGACTGTAATAAGCAAACCGAATGTGGGGAATAGATATATGTCAAAAGTAGTATTGCCATCAGATAGATATTATAGTAGTATAATTAATAGGATTAAGCCAGTGAAGGGGGAATTTTCTTCTGGGGACAGAAATGGAATAACCTGACCATATTGTATTGGAATGCTGTCTGGGAGGGGGTCAGGTATCTTACCACACAGACACAAGTGGAATGGTACAACTGTATTGTCTACTATGGCCACTATTTAGTCATTGTGGTTAAATTAAAATTAATTATGTGCTCAATAGTCATAACAGCAACTAACCAGTGGTACTGTATTGGATAAAACAGGTTAGAACACATCTCTCATTATAGGAATGATATTAGTCTTATATCTGGGGCTGGTTGGGGTTGAAGAACTGGGACAGGGAGTCATTGGCATAGAGATGATGACTGTACTTATGAACTAGATGAAGGCGTTGAGCAGTGATGTCATAGGAGCCAAGAGACAGGACTCCACCTAGAATGATTTTCATTTCGACAGAGCGAATACCAAAAGAGGGGCCAATGAACAAGACAAAGGCAATCTTTCTTCCTTTTTATTGTTTTGGATAAAATGTAAAGAAGAAATTAGGGTTAGGAATGAGCTAATTGGATGAGTGCTTGCTGGGTTTGGTCTCCAGCACAACACACACTGATATTATGGTACACCCATAATCCCAGCACTTGGACTTGGGAGGTCAAGTCAGGGATTCAGAAGTTCAAGTCATTCACTACATAGTGAGTTGGAGGCCAGCCTGGGATATATGAGACTCTGTTTCAAACAAAACAAAACAAAACAAAACAAAACAAAACAAAACAAAACAAAACAAAACAAACAAAACACAACAAAACAATGCATTGTTTAACGAAGCTCTTTATAAAATGGGTATTGCAAACAGGAGTGATAAATATATTCAAACCATACTTTTGTGAAAGACATTTTTATATAAATTGTGACTTTTCTGCATCAAAGCAAAACAAACTATGCCAGTAGATGACTTCTGAAAAAAAAATGCATGAGATGGTTAGGGGATTGATTTTTTTTTGGGGGGGGTAACTTTATGGGAGTTTGGACTTGGAGCTTTGGTAATTAACATGTCCAGCAGAATTTCTTTCAAATACAATTTGCCTTAAGCTTTTGGCAGGTGTAGTTTGACAGTGAATTTATTAATGAGTTCAGAAACAAAGCTGGTACAGATGCTGTGTGCCTGTGAGACAGGCACCGTTTTCTTCAGTAGCCAGATGCAGGAGGCAGAACCCCAAGTTCTGTGGGGGTTTCAGAGCCCAACTTGAGTTCCTGTCTAGAGAGAGATGTTATGCTTCTGTGCAGATGGGATTTGGGGGATTTAAGGATGTGGGGAAGGGCCCCAGTGTTTCCTTTAGATGTGTTCTCTTTAAACTCATGAATCGACTCATTGAGTTGTGTGAATAGCTGGCTGAAGGTATAATTACCCTTTATTTAACTTGAAGCTCTCAGTTTGGGAGTCAATAATAATAATAAGGTAGAAACAAAGTAGTAAGCACAAAGAGTAGTTTCTTAGAAGTTCCTTGACTTTTCAGTCTTGGGATAGGTCAAGTTTAAGAGAGGCTTGTGTCAGGGAAAACCAGCGGGGTGAAAGGATAGATATTAAGAACCCTTCAGTGAGCTACTCAATGTGAGCATTTAGCATTTTCAATCTAACTGTTAGTAAGTATCTAACTCATTTTCATTTAGTGTAGTTACTGCTGCACTCCTCTTCCCGAGAAGTCAATTAAGGTTTTGATCTGCTCTTTGGATTACTCCTACTCAGAAATAATAAAAATGCATTACAAATGAGATCACTGCCCCCTGGCGTGTGACCGATTGTCACCTCATGTCACCTCTTCCTGCTATTTCACAGCCCAGCTGAAGCACATGTTCCTTCTCTTGCAGAGTCCCTGAGCATCTCTGTGGCCCTCACAGCATCCATCTGACCCCTTTGCTAGACTCGGCTGCTCCTGGCCTCGTGGTGGGTCCTCATTCATTTCTGAGCTTTGTTATCTGCCAGAGATCTTGACTTATATTAGAGTCTCAATGATTTATTCATTGGTTCCTTGCTTAATTCCACAAAATGTTTGAGGCAGACAATAAATGTGTGCTGATGTGGAATTTCACCCAGCTATAAAGAAAAAGGAAAAATTGAAATTTACAGGGAAATGGATGGATCTGAAATGTATCAAGTAAAATACCATATTTTCTCTCCTACGCTAGCTGTTAATTTTTGTGTATGTGAGTGTGGGTGTGAGGATAGGTCATGAATAGGCAGGGGACCACAAAAGTAGACAAGGTGCTTTCAAGGAAGGGTCTACTTATGTGACATGTAAGTAGAAAGGGAACTACAGGGGGTAGAAAGGCACCGGTTTGGGGAGTGGGGCAGGGAGATCAAGTGAAGCAGAGTTTTTTATAAAAATATAATAATGCACCCAGTTACTTTGTATGTTAATTAAAAAACAATAATAAGAAATAGCAAGTTATTCAGAAAAAAACGTGTCTTGAAAATTTCTGCTTGATTGATAACAACAAATTACATCCAGTCATATTAGTTGTCTGGCTGGGTGGCTTAAACAACAGAAATGTGTTCTCTTACAGTCTGGAAACAGAAAGTTGGTTAAGTTCAAGGTGGCAGCAGGCTAGATGTCTCCTGAGGCCTCTTTTCTCGGCTGGCAGATAGGAAGGTCCTTGCCAGGCCTTCACAGGCGGGTCCTTCACATGTTCACATTTTCTCTTGTATAAGGTCAATAGGCAGGTTGAATTAGAGTTCCCTGATGGCTTTGTTTTAATTTATTACTCAATTAAAGGCTCTATCTACAAATATAGTCATATTCTGAAGCATTATGGGTAGGGTTATACCATGTGAATTCTAAAAGGGTAGAGATAAAGCTACAATACAATTTTATCCAAGTATTATGGCAAGTTGTATTTTTAAAAAGTGAAAAGAAACAAACTAGAGCATGGCCTTGGACTGTATCAGTTAGAACTCAGTATTTTATTTGATGAAAAACTATTTTTGAAGATGGGTATGGTGGCACATGCCTTTAATCCCAGCACTTGGGAGGCAGAAGCAGGTGGATCTCTGAGTTCAAGGCCAGCCTGGTCTACAGAGCTAGTTCTAGGATAGCCAGGGCTACACAGGGAAACACTGTCTCAAAAAACCAAATATGTGTTTCTCACTTCATTTTATAATTAAAAAATTAAATGGTTTGGTTCAGTGTCCAAATACAGAGACAATATATTTTTTTTTCAAAGACCGGGGAGGGCCTGGTGAGGCCACTAGTGGATAAAGGTACCTACAGCCAAATTTGACAACTACCTAAGTTCAGTCCCTGGAAGCCATGTGGTAGAAGAAGAAAACTGACTCCCTAAATGGACCCCTGAGGTTCACATATGTACTCACCATCTCCATAAATAAATAAATAAATAAATAAATAAATAAATAAATAAATAAATATAGTAAAAAGATTGAGAAGTTACTCAGGAGTAACTATAATCAGTTTTCTAGCAAAGAATGAGACCCATTTCTCAAAACAAGTTCCCCACCATTTGCCTTCAAAGGATTATTTCCCAGCAATCCTTTCAACTAAATAATGAGTTGGCTCAGAGAAGACGCTCTTACTGGAGGATCCTGTCAACTTTAAGGACAGATTTATTAGAGGAGCTTGAGTCTGAATATCCCTTAAAGTCCCTGTATTGGAACTTGATTCCCAGTGCAAGTGTTGAGAGTTGGAGCCCTGTGAGGTGGTTAGATCCCAAGGATACTCACAATAAATTGAGGCCATTATCTCTGGAGTGGATTAATTATTGGGGGGATAGGTTCTGCTGGGAGGGTAAGTTCTACCCCTTCCTTATGTCTCAGTCACGGCGCCTCATCCTGTTTCTTACTGAGGAATGATTCAACACCAAGATCCTTACCAGATGCAGGCCCTTTAGCCATTTTAAGATGTTGAGATGATATGTGAACCACTACTAGCAACAAAAGAAATAAACACATGGCTGACTATTAGATATCACCCTCTACATATTAGGTGTTATGATCATATTTCAAATGCATTATCTTTCTTTTTCATAAAACCTTAGGAGGCAGGGACTTTGCAGATGTGGAGATGGAGATTCAGAGGTGAAAGGAAAGATTCTGGAACATTCATATTCTTGAGCTATTGAACACATCTTGGAACTATCTACTTATAGATGTCAAGAAAATTATCATTTTTTTCAAGTTTATGCCAGTATTAGGTTTTATATTCTTTGAGTTATATATATTTTCATACACAACATTCCTAGAAAATAATAATGGGCCCGGTGTGGCTGAAGTAGAATACTGATAGATGAGATGAAAATAATAAGATAAAAAATAATATAAAAGATTCTAGAAGCTCTATTTAGCACATCAAGACCTTTCTTGTTTGGTTTTTGAGACAAGTTTTCACATAGGTTGGCTTGAAATTTACTATGTAGCCAAGACTGGCCTGAAACTCATGGCAATTCTCCTGTGACTGTTTTCTAGGTGCTAGAATTATAGGTGTGAACCTCCATTCCCAGCTCAGATTTAGGACTTTGACCATAAGGAACTGATGGATATTACCAAGCAGGAGAGTGGTAGAGTGATAGACCTGGAGATGCTAGCTTACAGGTGTCCAGCTTTAGTATAAAGAAACTAGAACTTGTTTATAGACACAGTCATAGGAAGCGATAAAGACAGACACTGAAGATGCAGGAGAGCCAGGGTCGATTAACAGAGTATGTTTTAAGTGGTTCATTGGGATAGTGAAATGAGGCTAATGGGTAGCATGGCTATTGGGAATAGGATGGAGGGATTAAAGGGTGGCTGGTTTAATAATTTCCAGGTTGAGATAAATATATGGTATCTCAGATTGGTTGAAATTGTTGGCCTGTTTCCTGCTGCTACAACAGGATATCACAGATGGAGTTAGTTTTAAACCATAGAAGTTTATTTGTTTCACGAATCTAGAAACTTGGATGTCCAAGTAATGGGGGAGAGCATCTGGGATGTCCAAGTCTGGGGGAAGAGCATCTGGGATGTTCAAGTCTTGGGGGAAGAGCATCTGGGATGTTCAAGCCTGGGGGAGAGCATCTGGGATGTCCAAGTCTGGGGGAAGAGCATCTGGGATGTCCAAGCCTGGGGTAAGAGCATCTGGGATGTTCAAGCCTGGGGGAGAGCATCTGGGATGTCCAAGTCTGGGGGGAAGAGCATCTGGGATGTTCAAGTCTGGGGGAAGAGCATCTGGTGAGGACCTTCTTGCTGTGTTGTAACATGGTGAAAGGTATCACATATCAAGAGAAAAGAAAGGGTGCCACGTCCTTCATGCTATAACCAGTCCACTCCTACAATAACAACATTTATCTATTTGTGAGGGTGATACTGAATGACTAATCACTCTTTACATGTCCCATTTCCCATAGCTGGTCATTATAGTACCTTACAGGAGAAACTTCTTTGTGCAGTGGATGGTATTTAATCCAGAAACTCAAAGTGCAGGCAGTAAGCATTAGTGGAGTGTTCAACTACAAATGGGACATCAATACCACACCCACTCCACAGGCTTCAGGTGCCATTGCTGAAGAGAGGGCATAGGAAGATTGTTAAGGGTTAGAGGTCAGAGAACACTGGAGTAAGACAGTGTCTTCTAGACATGACAGTGCTTAAGAGCTCATAGCAACAATAGTAGCCTGTGCAAGACTTGTACAAGATCAAGCCAGAACCTAGCATGCAGTAGGAAGGGATTCATGAAACTCTACTCCTAAGAAAATATTGATAGCTGAGGACTTTTGGGAAGAGAGTTAGTTTTCTTTAAGGGTGTGCTCATTGGTAGGTTTACCATGCACCAGTGAATGGCTCTACACTCGAGGATATATGAAGCAGGCAGTATGATTATTTATACTTTGCAGACATGGAGATGGAGGTTTATTTTAAAAAGACATAAAGTTGGAGAGCAGTCAGGGAGGTGTGGAGATGGCTCTAGGAGGAGTTGAGGGTGAGGAGTGATAGTTAAATATGATCAAAATTCATTATCTAATGTTCTCAAAAATTAATAAAAAATGAGAAAAGAAGCCCCACCTTTCAGTATTGTTGGAGCAGGGATTAAGTTGATAGCTAGTGAATTCTGGGTGACAAATGTAAACCAGAGTCACATGTCTTAGAACATGTAGGAGAATGAACTAATTCTAGAGCATAAGAAAGAACAGGCTTGATAACTTTACGAGTGAAAATTACTTGACTTCCCACTGTATTTAGTCCTAATCTCTGTTTGTCGTAGTGGCAGCCATCCTTCATGGTGGCGCCTAAAGATTTCTACTACTTGGTATGTGTGTTATATCATTCCACATAGGGTTTTTACTACTTGACATATGTGTTGTATCCTTCTACATAGAATCAGGGTTAGGCTGTGTGGCAAGTATAATTTGGTAGAGGTGACAGAGTGAATTCTGAGACTGGGTCGTAGGGTGACTCACAGTGTCTGTGTCATTCTTTGAGAGTGCTCATTATTGAAGAAGCCAGACATCATCTTTTTAGGATGCATAGGCATTCACGTGGAAGCTCACATATATAAAAGAGACCTTTCCCCACGGCCAGTACCAACTTTTAGCCATGGGAGTTGTCCCTTTGGAAGAGGAGCCTCCATTTCCAGGAATGCTTTCCAATGGTTAACAGTCCTGTCAAACAAATGTCTGAGTGCAGTATCATGAAGAACCCTGAGTCTGAGAGTGTCCATTCAAGCTGATATTGAATTCCTGAGCCATAGAAACTCTGAGTACCACATTATTTTATGTTAGGGCATTTGTTAAATGTTCATATCTATAATCTTGATTTGAAAGTCTCTCTGGGTAGAGTCAACAAGATGGCTCAGGGTAAGTTTGCTGCCTTCAAGCCTGACTATCTGAGTTTGATCTTGAGTGAATAATTAAAAAGATCTGTGACTATGATATAACTGGGAAGGAATGATTATAATATCAATGAATTAGTAAGCAAAAGAAAATCTATATTTTTCCTAGTTAAAATCCTTTGTTTGATTTTAGAAAAACCTTATTACAAAAAAAAAACTCTGATGCCAGAACAAGGGAAAAAGGAGTCAACAGTATCTAATGAACAATAGATTTAAAGATAACTGGACTTTACATGCATAACCTTAGGAAAAACACAAAGAGGAACAACACCATTTTGAATGATAACAATTTGAAGCGTATAAAGCAAAAGCACGATCAAGCAAATTAAAAGCAAACTCGGGGAAGCCGGTGGCATGGTGTGGTTGCTCTTGTCTGTAATTCCAGCACTTGCAGATAGAGGGAAGTGGATCAGGAATTTAACAGAGTTCAAGATCATCCTTAGTCACATTGTGAGTTCCAGCCTTGGCAACAAGTGACCTTGTCACAAAATGAATTAATGAACGAACAAAACTAGGGGAAACATTTGTAGCACACAAAATAGATATTGACTACTCATATATTATACTTTGGAAAGCACAAAGAGATAATCTGAAGAAAACTTTAGTGTTACAAAAAGTAGAAATATAACATTTTTGATCAATATCTATAAGACATTATCTTAAAATGATTCCAACAATTTAATTATGTTAGGGTAAGATACTTGAGTAAATTCAGTAGTGTTGTAGTGAGATTTATAATTAGGTTGTTCTCTATTGAATTTATATTTGTTTAGTAAATAATTGAAATTTTTAGTTTGATTTTTAAAATTAAAAAACAGTCATATGATGCCTTTGATTATGGTTTTCTCAAGCCAGTTAATTTCTCTTCTTCCATGTTAGCATGTCTAGCGGCGTACTTTCTCAGGGCTTGTTTAGGCCACCATGTTTTGAAGCATCATGATGAAGTTTCCTTGTCATTTGTAGGAGACACAATCTCAGCAGATTTCCTGGTCCTCTGGCTCTTACCATCTCTCTGCCTCTTTTGCATTGTTCACTGTGCTTTAGGTATGGGAGTTATATTTGAGATGTATCCACTGGGGCCAGGGACCCCATGATCAGCTGTTTTCTGCATTTTGACCAATGGTGGTTTTCTATAATTGTCTCTGTCTGTTGAAAGAGAAGTTTCTTGATGAGGGGGTGGAAGCTACACTTACCCGTGAGTATATGGATACGAATTTAGAGTGCACTTAGAAATTATACTGCTTAACTAAAGTGATGGCAGCAGGCTCTCCTTTAAGATCCATGACTCCACTAGCCCTGGGTAGTTGGCAGGGTTTCCAATACCAGGTGGATTTCCTTTCAGTTAACAGGTCTTAACAATTAGACAGTTGTTGGTTGCTGCCAAAGTATAAATACCACTGTTGCACCTTTTGGGATATCTTGCCATGGTGGTCATTGTTCATTGGCATCATAGCTGATTAGGACTGATTTTTCCCCACCTTTGGAAGACTGCACTGCACCTTCTGATATCATGAAGGCCAGTCCTTAGGAAGGGAGCTTCCAGGCCAGATCCAGCTCAGCTCCTCTGAGTCTTGTGTCCGAAGTGCTCAGTGTTTTCAGCAACAGGGATTTACTATCAACCTCTGGGAGACAACCAAAGGCAACAGCAACAGCCTATATTGTTTTGGGAGTCTCTCTAACTCCCTTGACCAACAATTTGAAAGGGAAATTCTCATTCCTGGTACTAGGGTTTTTATTAGATAGTCTATGGCTCTAGGTAGGAGCATTGTTTGTGATTTACCTTCATTTAATACTTACAGGTATTGCATGTAATTTTAAGGGAATAAATAGCATGATTCCTTACATCTATTTTAGGCAACTCTCCTATCAGACACTGTTCCCACACACCTACAAATACTCAAGGTACTGTACCTGCCTGTTGTCATCACAGTGAAGTAGAAGGTTTCCATGAGGGCTCCATTGGGATTTCTGAGGAGATAGCCAACAAAATTCTCCTGACTTTGTTTAAATCTCTGCCTCCAGAAGTTACCCACAAAAAAAAAATCTGCCTGTCTTTTGTGAATGTCAAGACCCTAAGGGAGCATAATTGGTAATTAGGGGGTTTCCATGGCTCTTCAAAGAGACTGGAATGCCACGTGGACGTCTGAAATGAATCCTGGATGAATAACTGACAAGTTCCACACTGAGGCTGAGTCATCAATGAGTAATGTCCCACAGTAACCGAAACCTGAGAAAGTTTTATGGTAATGTGCTCTGTTGCGCATCTCTGGCTCTAATTTCTTGTTGTGTGTGGATGCACGCCACATCACAACAGTGTTTGAAAATACACTTTCAAGATTTGTGGTCCTTTGAAACAAAAATGAATTTTCTTTACAGCAGCCATTTCCTTATTATAATGACAGCTGAATCTTGGAAGGCATCAATTGAAGATGGGAATTGGGCACAGTGGAGAAAGAATCCAACACTTATGAGAAGTACCCCAGGAGTCTGGATGACACTGCCTCTATCTGCATGAGGCCTGTGGGGCTTGGACTTTGGTGCCTCTGAGGATGTGATCTGTCACATTCCCTCAGGGCTGATGTGTGTCATCCGCAGCATTTGTTAAAAAAAAAAAAAAAGACAAAACCAAAAAATAGTTAGCTGGGAAAGACTCCTTATGAAATGTCAAATTGTTAATGTTTATCATTAATAAGAAAAACAGATCTGAGAATGCAGAACAGGGAGTGTTAACTCCTGTGTTTTCCCCTAAGGTTTCAGAATGGTGTGAGCATCTTCCAGGACCTCAGATCCTGGCTGGTGATGCTGATGCAGGAGAAGGAAGAGTACAAAAGCAGTGGAAGAAGACATCCTTCTGAAGCTCGGGATGAAGACCTGAATAGACACTGGACACCTTGACCACATTTGCATGGAGCTGCTTAGCACTTTACTTCCCCGGTGCACACTATCATTGTGTGGAGGAATCAGTGATGGAAAAGACATTTTCCTCCCTCCTGTAGAACATTGTGGGCTGTGGAGAGGGCAGAACCAGCAGAGTGAAGGTTTTTTGTTTGTTTGTTTGTTTTAAAGACTATATGATGTTATCTTTAGAGAGTCGTCTATTTAGTTTTCTATCTATCTCTATTTATTTCTTCTCCTTATTTCCTTTAATACAAACCATAATTTGTACTTTACCTAGCTTTCATGGTACTGCAATGTGCTGTGTAGGCTCCTGGAGGTAAAATGTCAACAATGTCATCCAGCTGTGAGCCCTATGAACAATGATGGACCTCAAGAAACGGGAATTTCCCCCAGAAATCTCATGTTTGGGAGATGGAAAAGGCACCAGCCAGAGGGGGAACCTGTCTCCTAGGAAGAGATTTCAAGCAGTTGTAATAACTTGTCAGACTGCCTTACAGGGTGAGACTGAAACCCAGCTAAAGATGGATCAGTGGTGGGAGTGACCACACCTTGACCATGACTGCTTAGATGTGCATATCTTTGGCCCTCTTTTTAAACTTTGATCTCATTTCAAGACCCCAGAGATGGACTTGAGGGGTTTGCTGGCCCTTTTTGTCCCTCTTCCCATTACATCCACATTGAATAAATCTCCTTTCTCAAGCCGGGCGGTGGTGGTACACGCCTTTAATCCCACAGGCAGGCGGATCTCTGTGAGTTTGAGGCCAGCCCAGGCTACAGAGTGAGTTCCAGGACAGGCTCCAAAGCTATCCAGAGAAACCCTGTCTCAAAAAACAAAACAAAACAAAAAAACCCAAAACAAAGAAACAAACAAACCCCAAACCCCTCCTTTCTCTTCGTTCCTCCTTACTTTGGCTCTTTTAATTGGCTTATTGAAGATGAGTGGTCAGACCTGACTTGGGGCACAGGTTGCGACCCTTAAATTTGATAACAGTAGGACTCTTATTCCAGTCTTTTTGTCTTCTGCATCCCTTAACCATTAGGTGACAGACTTCACCCTGCTATGTGCTCCATCGTGGCATGTTGCCTCACTGTAGGCTCAAAAGAATGGGGCCAATCCATAATGGAATCAAATCTCTGAACCTGCTAACCAAAAATAGCTCTCCTCCTCCTTGTCCTCCTTTTCTCCTTCCCCCTTTTCCCTTCTCCACTCCGCCCTCTGCAAGTGCTCTGTGACCACGGAGGCACAACCCCAGCACCAATCATTTCTCTTTATAGTTCACATCCTGTATTTGCTAAAGTTGTTACTAGAATTACCTTCTGGTAGGTTACCTTTGGTTGAGGTGTCCTTCTTTCATGGCACTCAGGTAGAATCCAGGACAGAAAGTCATGATAAATAGACTGTTAATTCCAGATCCATCCCGATAAACCAAACCAAGACTTAAATATTTGTTTTCTTCCAGGGTCCTTTAACCATGCAAGTTATGCTTTTAAAGTGTGAGCCTGAGCTTAACAAAATCCTGTAGGGCCCTAAGAATCAAAGGAGAATTTACAATGTGACAGATAGTTTGTTGGTATGATGTCATCCTATTCTGATTCACTGGCTATTAGTCATGACTGAATACGGAGATGAATATATGAATGGAAACCTTCTCAAACTTTCTGGACCTTATGAAAATTGGACATGAATAGACTCCAAAATGAGGAGTTTCATGCTTCAAATGGCTGTGCCTCTTTATGGACAATTTTAGGAAGGAGGCAGAGGTTTGGGAAAGAGGCAGAGGTACAAGATGAAGGAAGGTCGTCCTCATCACCATTATCCTTCACTGAGTCATTCACCTATGAAACATTCGTTCTGTGCTATGTGCTAGGTAGTGTACAGCAAATATCCTTTTATTGAAAAAAGTCAATGATCTAGGGTGAGCAGCAAGGATGGGAACAGATATATACCTTCAAGTAATAATAAATCTACAAAGTTTGGTGAGAATAAAGTGGCATGAGAAAACATGAAGGATATCAAGGGTTTGGTTAACCTTGTTGCAGCCAGAGGAATCCTGATACTGTTGACAGTCAATGGGTGGACTTGGAAACAAATAAGAGTCCTTAAGGTGGTGCTGTGTGCCTGTATTGCTACAAATCCCATAACTTTTCCCTTAAATACAATGATTGGCATATCCACAGTCATTTTGTACATGACTCTGATGTCATGTACAAGAGTAGGCATTTTAACTCAAGTAAAGCCAATCTTGAAACAAAACAAAACATCCAACCAACCAACAAAAACAACAAAACACGAGATCTATAGGAGATGCCCAAGCCTTCAGAATCATTAGCACCAGTTGATTAGTTGAAGGAAGAGTCAATGCAGGAAAAACAGGAAAGATTGAAGAATTGAAGCAGAGATGCTTTCTTAATTATCCTTGGCTGTCCTGAGAGATCCATGACCTTTTGAACCTAGCTCTGGTTAATTTTTGTTACTTGCTGTAAATAGGACAGTTGCTATTCTAGCCTCAGTTTTCCCTTTGCTACATATTTGCTCAGCCCCACAGACCCGGCTTGGTTGTTTATTTTAGGTTGAAAATAAACTCTCCCAGATCTATCTATTTTTTTTTCTTTGTGGCTTCTGGGAAAATTTATTTTCAACCTAAAATTATTCTCTAAAGAGTCACTTCAAGCTGTAATTATGCCACAGGATGTGTGTCAATGTTTTTGGAGTCACATAGCAGAATGATTAAGAACTAATATCTCCAACTAATTCAGTCAATAAAGGAGGCAGTGAAGTGAAAAGGTATTTTCAAAAGGAAGTTTCCAACAAATAAAATAAATTAAAGATGTTCAACATCTTTAGTCACCAGGAAAAACAAATCAAAACTACACTGAAATTATATCTCACTCCAGCTAGAATGGCTTTCATCAAGAAAAAACAAAATGAAACAAGTTCTGGTGTGGATACAGGGAAATAAATGGTTCTTATGTAGTGTTGGTAGGAATATAAAGTAGTTCAGCTTTAATGGGAATAAATATGGAGATTCTTTAAGAAACTATAAATAGACTACTATATAATTCAATTGCATCATTCCTAGGGTATGCCTAAAATAATCAGTCAGTATATACTATATAACTTGCACCCCAATTTTAATTGCTGCACTATTTGTAATAGTCAAGTTATAGAATCAGGGGGTTCCCATCAATGGTTAAGTAAAATGTTGGGATGATGGCTCAGTCCTGAAACACTTCCTTGAATGTGCAAGGCCCTAGGTTTAATCCCCCCAAACAACAGCAATCACAACAAAACTCCAAACAAACAACAACATCAAAAATGAACAAAAGACTATTATCAATAGTAAAATGGGTAGAACTGTGAATCATCATTGTGTCAGTAAAGATATGGGGAAAGAGGCATCTAGATTAATATATGAAAGGAGCCAGGTGGCAGAGAAAGACTGGAATTGTTTCTCATGTAACATGGGTTACATGTAACAAACAGACAACAGCCCTCAATGTACAAATGAAAGGGAACGTGGGTGCTATGTAAATAACCTATGAAAGATCAGAACTCATGCGGTGCACAGCTTTTGAGTGTATGTCTTTTTTTTTTTTTTTTTTCCTGGCTCACTATTAGCTCATTCCTTGGTGGAAATCCCTTTTTCTTTCTTAATCAACCACTCTTCTTTCTATTACTGCTAAGTGTCCATGGGTCCAGTTCATTGCTCTAGGACACAAGAACCTGGAAATCTTAGTAGGTGCCTGTTAGGTCTGAAACAATCCATATGTCCAGAAATGACAGTCCTGGCTCAATTCAAGCTGGTCTATAGAAAGATTTCTGGCAGTTAGATAAAAACCAGCATTCCTCAGGATCTTGTGAAACAGGTTTTCTGTCTGCAAAAAGGAGTCATTTCCCTTGCCTCTGGCAGAAGGGACATCTGACTTTCCATTGATCTATACCTGCAGAGTGCCTACCAGCTTATCAAAGTCCACGCTAACCTCCAGGCTCCAACAGTTCCTTTTCACAAGTAGTTATGATACATTTCAAAGCCCCCTGACCTCTCCCACCTCCCCTTTCTACACTCAACTCCTAGGCCTGCTCTATCTCATGAGCATCCCTACCATAGCTACTCATCCTTCTTAATAACCCAGCTCTGTCTCCACTATTCTCTCCCACTCTCTGGCTTCCTGTCCATGTCCACTCTGTTTCTTTTTCTCTCAGTCTGGACACTTCAGATGCCTCTGAATATTTTCTCTCTCATTCACAAATCTCCCTCTTAATAATTGAGCAGCCATTTTGATGGTTTCTTTACTGCACACCCCCCACATACAATGCCTTCCACACGCTATTGTGTCTATAATAATCATCTTAAATGAAATAAACTGAACTTACAAAGACAAGTAGTATATGCCTTCAACATGAGGAATCTAAAGGAAACAAAAAAGACAGAAAAGTAGAAGTAGAGTGGGGACAGTTAGGGAAGAAAAGGAGAATTGGGGAACAGGAAGGCAGGCTAAGAGGGTAATTGGTAGGGCAAATAGGATAAAAATATTTTATTAAGCACACATGAAAATGCTATAATGAAACCCATTTTTTTTTTTTTTTTTGGTTTTTCGAGACAGGGTTTCTCTGTGTAGCTTTGCGCCTTTCCTGGAACTCGCTTGGGAGACCAGGCTGGCCTCGAACTCACAGAGATCCGCCTGCCTCTGCCTCCCGAGTGCTGGGATTAAAGGCGTGCGCCACCACCGCCCGGCGAAACCCATTATTTTGTATAATTACTAATATTCATTAAAGAAGAAAGCTGAGCAGTGGCAACACATGCCCTTAATCCTAGCACTCCCGAGGCAGAGGCAGGTGAATCTCTGTGTTTTAGGCTAGCCTGGTCTACAGAGTGAGTTCAAGTCAGCCAGGGCTACATAGAGAAACCCTGTCTTGAAACACAAACAAACAAATAAGTAACAATAACAACAACAACAACAACAACAACAAAAAAGAAGAAACAAGAGGAAAAGAGTTGACTTTCCCTTTACTGTACCACAATCCATTTTCAGCCCTTTCCCAGAGCGCACTGGCCAATGTCATGAATGGAATTTGTCCATGTGTCTACAAACTATCCATGAAGGATGTTAGGCACATTGTAGGAGGTTTAGAAGCATTTTGAGAACAGCATCCCAGCAAGCTTTTTCCTCTCTAAGCTCCACATCCTCTTTAAACAAAGGACATGATAATGGCCTCCTCAGCAGGCTATATTGAGGATTAAGAGACCCTGGCTATGATGTGGCCTCTGAGTCCCACAAAACCTCGTCTTTAATGGGCATTTCATTTCTGGAGATTCCAGGGCACAGTTTAATCAGCTCTTCAACTACTGTGTGTCATGTAGGCTGCAATTTTCATACATACATACATATCCTCAGTTTTTCCCACCCTAAGCTTTTCATGCCAGATATTTCCTAGATACTATTCTTCATTCCTGAAGCTGAGTGTATAGCTACTCACTCTGGTACCAGCTGTCATGCTAATTAGGTCCTTAATTGCAAACACTGGTTAATTAATGAAAAAGTATTTTAAACAAAAGAGAAGGCTGGGGAGATGTTTAAGTAGATAAAGCAATTGGCCTTCAAGCATGGGGATCGGAGATTATCTCCAGAATGCACAAAGAAGTTGGACAGGTATGGAGACCTCCTAGAGTCCCAGCACTTAGGAAGAAGAAATGGGCACATTAGAGCAAGCTGGATCAGCTAGACTAGCTGGAATCGATAAGCTCTGGGTTCAGGGAGAGATCCTGCTTCAATAAATATAGTGAAGACTGATCAAGGGACTCAGACATTTGGTACCAACTTCAGGCCTCTACATGCACAAGTACCACACACGTGTGAATACAAGTACATACATGAATACCATATACATATACACATGCGCAAAAGCATTTAAAGATAGTTGTGAGTCCAAGTTCAGAATGCTACAAGCTGTCATGTTCCTGTACTGCATTCTAGCTGTGAAGTGGTTGAGCTCTTACAATATTTAAAGGCCACTGGGAGCCTCAGATTTAGGTCCTGATGGAGCTTCCAGAAACCAGGGAGAGGAAAGCTTTCCTTTTCTATAGATAATCAGCAGTGGAGTGTAGAAATCTCCCTGTGATGGTGACAGCATTACTTTGGTTGGAACCTTATATAGGTTGGCTTTTGGTTCATGATACTTTTGTTTTAGCATTTAAAATGTTGTCCAAGTTATCGTTTATGGACAGTGAAATGCTCAGGCTTCAGTGTGCTGTTCAGTCAGTTTTGATACATGTCTCCTATCAAGGCATGAAGCATTTATGTCACCTAACAAGATTGCTCAGATCTCTGGTCTGTCAACCCGCCATTCCTTAAGCAACCCGGAGTACATTTCATCTTAGCATGCTCTAGAACTTCATGCACGATGAAGCATTTAGTGTACATTGTTGTGTTTTGAACACATTTTAAGGCAATTCTTGACTCAAGCTATTTCCCATGACATCATGTGAACTCAGTAGACCTATGAGATCAGGCTTTGGGCACTGATCCTTCAAGGGTGACTCTAGTGTGACTATAAACCAGGCAGGTAAACTGCTTTCATTTTTGCCCCTGAACCACACATTGCTTTCCCCAAGTTACCCTTTCCCTGATGGCAAATTTTCATTGGTTTTCAGCTTTACACTGAATGGATATTTACACTAAATGGATATTTACCAAGGCTAAATCCTTGGCTTTGAGAACTTCACCATCTACATAAACTTGAACTCCTCTGACTTGGTTTTAGTTTAAATTCTCTTGGCTTTGTGAAAATATTTCCCTTTCTAACTTCATGTCATATGTATGGTTTTTATTTTTCAAATCTAAATCTAAATTGTGGCCTGACTGTATATTTTGGAGTACTCAGTAAGCCATGTTATCCTAAGGTCCTAGTTTCTGCAATTGGTCTTAACATGTACTGAGGGATACGTCTCTGTCAACCATTGTTTTTGGCAGTCTTTGCAGGATTTCCAGTAAAGAACCTCTAAGCGCAAACTGGAGTCTTACTTTCACTGAGTTTCTTAAAGTCATGGTTGGAGCTGTCCTAAATTAGTATGAAAGTCTATATTATGCTCATTATGAAGTTCAAATATTTTGGGGCATGCCATATTTGATGCTGTCAGGATGAGGTTATCAGTAATTGGCTTACATGAATGTTTATCTTAATATAAGCCAGCAGACAAGTTCATACATGAGTCTAGGATAAGAGGTCAGCAGAGACTTGGTAATATCCAAGAAAGGACATCATCAGTATTATCCTCCTGGGTCCAAACAATGCAGGGCAGGGGGTGGAGTCCAACAAAAGTCCATTAGGAGAAATGGTGGTAGAAAGTTCATAAGAAAACATGGTTTTAGGGCAGACATTCTAGAAGAATGTTCTATACAAACAGGGAAGAAAGCTTTTTTTCCACTTCAGTGAGGGGCACAGCAGGGCCTAACTGCATGACAGGCTTCAGCTCAGGAGCTGCTGCATCTTCCTGTCAGCCCCTCAGCAGCCTCAGTTCTGGGCAGCATGGCCCATGGTTTTGCAACACCCAAGGACAGAAAAGACAGTCA
>CABHPQ010167665.1:11201-21848 GCA_902168405.1 Peromyscus aztecus | reverse complement strand
AGAGAGAGAGAGAGAGAGAGAGAGAGAGAGAGAGAGAGAGAGAGAGATTGATTGATTTCTCTTCAGCCTGTGGCTTGAATTTTCATTTTCTTAATGATGTCTGTATTTGCTTCTTGTTAACACTGGAACAAATTGCCCCAGACTTAGGGGCTGAAGACAACACAAATTACATCCCTTACTCTCAGGATATAGCTCTTCAAAGCTTCTAACAGGAAGCTTGAGGTGTTTTCAAGCCTCGCCCCTCATCAGTGTTCGTCTGTCTTGGCAGATCTCCAGAGCCCTGCAGTTTTGCATTTTATCCAGTGTTCCTATTTCTTCTCGGTGGGAACACTAGTCTGATACAAGCCACTCTATCCTAGTCAAAAGAGGATACAAGGTGGACTCTTTTTCACAGCCTCTGAAACTATAATGTAGGTGCTGGCCCGGGGCTAGCAGTCATACGTTTTCTGAACAACCATAATCGAGTATCTGCTAGGTTGCAGATGCTGTCCCAGAGCTGGGAAGAGAGTATTAGACAGTGACTGAACATGGCTGCACGTGGTTACTTACATTTTACTGGAAGAGATAGACAGTCAATAAGGGTTAAGCACAATGTATAGAATGTTAAACAGTGAAAATCACTAAGGAAAAGAAATCAAGAAGGGGAATAGAAATGTTTGAGGGAATGAGTTGTAATTTTATGTAGGACAGCTAAGTAAGGTCTCCTGGGAAGGTGACATACACTATATAAGACCCGTGTGGTGTGGAGTCAGACAGCCGGTCCTGCAGGTATACTGGGAAGAGTGTATCCAGGAAGTGGGACAGAAAGAGCAAAAGTCACCAGCAGGGAGGGACGCAGGCGGTGCTGAGGCCTGTGAGGCTGGAACAGGTATGAGATGTGACATGTGCAGAAGAGGAGGGCGTCAGAGGAAAAGCGGGCAGGTTTTTTTTTGGGGGGGGTTCTTTAGAGAGTACAGTACAGGGGTGACTTTGAGCCTCTAAGTGGTAAACAGAGAGAAGGACAGTGGCATGGACAACAAGACTTATTAGCTGGCAAAAATCATCTAGGTAGGAAGACCAGGGCATAAAAGAAGAGCTCCAGCTGAGCCAGAAGGGTGACATGTGGGGAAAAGAGGGAACTCAAAGACAGGCTGGGCCAGGCAGTGGTGGTGCAGGCCTTTAATCCCAGCACTCTGGAAGCAGAGCCAGGCGGATCTCTGTGAGTTCGAGGCCAGCCTGGTCTACAGAGCAAGCTCCAGGACAGGCACCAAAAATACACAGAGAAACCCTGTCTCAAAAAAAAAAAAAAAAAAAAAGACAGGCTGAGGGTTTGGGCCCAGGAATTGGACAAATGGACTATCCATTTACCACAATGAGAAGAGCAGGTCTGAAGACTCTGGAATGGGGATGGCAGAAGTTCAGCTTTGGAACACACTTGGAAATGTGATCGGGAGGCTGTCCTCATTCCCCAGAGCCCCAGTCCAGAAATCTCACAGATGGGAAGTTCAAGAGCTTCGAAGAGCAGTGGCTGGACACACCAACCCCGCCCCCAGCCTTTCATAACCACTTAGTGTGAGCTGCAAATCACTGACCAAATTATGTCCTTCGAGACTGCCAGGAGCTCAGCCTCTACCAGTAGCAAGATCCACATCAATTAAACAAGCAGTTCTGCAGGCTTGAGGGAGTCCAAGTGTTCGGTGGTGTTAGATGCTCCCAAGAGACGGCTTGCTGGAAGGGCTCGCGGAAGCAAGCACCAGGATTCTAGGCACAGGATTTTACTCACCCTCCAGCAGCAGCAGCAGCAGCAGCAGCAGCTCCCAGCATTTACAGGTGTCTTCCCATTGAAGTATCAGCCTTTCCATTCATGAGGCTAGGGTCCCACAGGGTCAGAACCTCCATAAGTCCTGAGTGGCAGTCAGTCAGCTCTCAACCCAGTGGAAGACCCTGTAACACAGTGGGTAGAACATGCCTCCACACTTCAGAGAAGGACCAAGATCCATCCTCACTAGCTGAGGGTTGCCAGTGAGGCACTCTCTTGATAGCTGCAACTTTGGGCAGAACTTCCAGTAGAGAGAAATAGAAAGAAAGATTACAGGTTCCCGAGGCTGTAGGGGTGGCCACCTCAGGAGCAGGGGAGCCCCAGGCAGGTGGAGGTCAAGACAGGGTACCCTTGACAGGATGCTTTCATTGGACGCACCCATTTCTGTCTGTTTGTTATGTGGTTTTGTTGTTGTTGTTGTTGTTGGGTTTTTTTGTTTTGTTTTGTTTTCAAGACAGGGTTTTTCTGTGTAGTCCTGGCTGTTCTAGAACTAGCTCTGTAGATCAGGCTGGCCTTGAACTCAGACACCTGCTTCTGCCTCCTGAATGTTGGGATTAAAGGCATGCACCATCATACCCAGCATAGGAGCATCCATTTCTAACATGAGAGTGAATGTGCATAGGCCCCTGACCTCCCAACAAGTCCACTTCTGACATCACCACGTGGCTGAGCAAGTCAGAGTGGACCTCCCACTCACTACCATCTTGCTCTATGTTGTATGTTCTTTATAGAAACACTGTCTTAGTGTTGTGATAAACACCATGACCAAAAGAAACTTGGGGAGGAAAGGGTTTATTTCATCTTACACTTCCAGGTAACAGTCCATCACTGAGGGAAGTCAGGACAGGAACTCAGTCAGGACAGGAACCTGGAAGCAGGAACTGAAGCAGAAGCCATGGTGCAATGTTTGCTCCTCATAACTTGCTCGGCCTTATTTCTTGTAGCACTCAAGACCACCTGCCCGGGAGTGGCACCACCCACAGTGAGCTGGGCCCTCCCACATCAATCATCAATCAAGGAGATGTACCACAGGCTAGCCCACAGACCTGTCTGGTGGGGGCGTTTTCTCTGCTGAGATTCCCTTGTCCCAAATGACTCTAACTTACATCTAGTTGACATTAAAAACAAAACAAAACAAAACCCAGAACACACTAGTAGCTGCTAGTTTTTACCCTACCCTCAGTCACACACACACACACACACACACACACACACACACACACACACACACGGGAATTTTAAGGCAAAGGGTACACGCTGACAAGTGACTGTTGGAGGTGGCCATGAAGCTGAGCTCTCGATGACAAGAAGCAGCCCCTAAGTCAGGAGGCCCTGCAGAGCAATTTAGACACAGGGACATGGCTTTTGTCACGCCTTGCCTTTCCATCTTCTCTGGAGACCTCAGGGCCTTTTTATGGTTCTTCAGCTGGAAAATGACACCCATCTGTGTGTGTGTGTGACAACCTTTAAGCCTTCAACGCCCACCTTGAAGACCTCAGCACCCCAGAACCACTTTTCAAGTCACAGTAGGTTTTTCTGACCATCGCAGGCACTCAGCCATCCATGACTGTTCCTTGCTGTATTTTGACTTTTAATACATTTATCTTCTGAAGTGAGGGTGACTTGTTCACCTCTGTATCCCTCTTCCTTTGTCCAACAGCCAGCTGATTGAAGGTGTCCAATAAACTTTTGTAGAATGATGATGGTAGTGGACTTGCCAAGGAGAGGGGTCGGGATAACAGTCAGGGTCAGCTCCTGTTGTCCTGCCGCTTTCTACCAAGGCCTTCCATGCGACGGCCTCCTTGGAGTTTGAGGAAGGGGAATTTTAGTGTCTGAAACCGATAGACATCCTTCTACCTGCTGGACTCAAAGGCACTCTTCAGGGCCATATTACAGGGCGGGGAGGCCTCTGCCCTTCCCATTCCATGGTTTAATGTATAACTCGTCACCTTCCTGAATGTCAATTTTTATTTGCCTAAAACATTTTCACCTTGCTCCGTTTCCTTAACCTCCCACAGCCACCTCTGCTCTGAGCTGGCTGATGAGGTCTTTGGACCTTTGCCACTTGCTGTGGGAGCCTAACCTGGAAGTCTCAAGCCCATCAGGCACACCCGGGCAACCCCATCTGGGGTCCCTGCTGTGTGTGAAGCCCTCGGAGTAGCAGCCATCGATGAGGCTAGGGTCCCTTCAGGCCAGAGCCTGACTAGCCTTCCAGCGTCTTGCTCATCAGAAGCGGGGCTCCTGCTGAGGCCCTCTGCTGGGAGTTCAACTTCCCTCTCGTCTTACCTCCGAGCCCCGCCCCCTTCCCCGCCCACTCGCTTCATTTCCTCTCTTCTGCAGATGTTTACTGAGCACCTAGCAAGCAGAAGGCGTGGAGGAGCCCTGGGGAGCAGGAGGGTCCCTTTCCTGGAGATGACCTGACAGTGGAGGTGCATGAACACCTCAACCAGGTGACCTGACACTTTGGGAGACGCCGTGGGGGATGTGAGTAGAGGTCCCCACAGAGAAGAGGAGAGGGGTGGGCTCTGAGGAAGGAGCTGTCAGAAGAGGTGTCGGGGCAGGATGAGTATTACTGGTATCTTTCTCTCTCTCTCTCTCTCTCTCTCTCTCTCTCTCTCTCTCGTGTGTGTGTGTGTGTGTGTGTGTGTCTGTCTGTCTGTCTGTCTGCATGCTTGCACATATATAAGTACTGCACCTTTATCCTCAATCTCTTTCCCACCATATTCATTGCAACAAGGTCTCTCAATCAAACCCAGAGCTCCCCAGTATGACTAGCCTCACTAGCCGGCTTGCTCAAGGGATCCCTTCCCTCTGCCTTCTGAGGCTAGAATTACAGGTGAGCCCACCTGATGTTACCTACGTCTTAATCGTGGACAACCAAATCTATAACCTACTTCTGTGAATGGATCATCATTTTGCCCCTCTCTCAGAATGAATAGAAGCAAGAAGTTGGATGTTTGTGCCCATATCGTCCAAGTGCTAACTGAGGATGGACTAGAGACAGGAGGCAGATGCTATTGCCCTGTGCAAGGAGCTCCTGGAGTACAGTGGGACTGGAGACAAGGACCACCGGACTTCATGCTGCAGGTATCCCGGGAGCTGGGGGAGCCAAAGAAGCAGGATGCTGATAGCCCCCGGCTGGCCCTGGCTGTGGGCTGCTGTGTGGAACTGCTCCAAGCTTCGCTCCTTGCATCAGATGACATCATGGAGTCTTCTGGCACGTGTTGGGGGCAGAGCTGCTGGTATCAGAAGCCAGGCATAGGTCTGGAGGCCATCGGTGATGCTCTGCTTCTGGAGCCTGTATCTACTGCCTGCTGGAGTTGCACTGTGGGAGCGAACCTGCTTCCTGCACCTGATGGAGCACTTCCTGCTGAGTTCCCGGCCAACTGAGATTGGCAGACTCTGGATGGACTCATCACTGTGCTCCCTGGTCATGTGAGCCTCGGAAGACACACTGCGAAGAGGTGCACACTCCTTGTCAATACAGCTCCATATCCCTTCCAGCTGCCGTGTTCATGGCAGGCATGGATGGGGAGAGGGAGGAGCAGCCAGTGCCAGGAAGGTCTTGCTGGAGATGGGTTCTTTCAGGTTTGAATGATTACTTTGATCTTCTTGGGGACCCCAGTGTTGGCACTGATATCTGGGACAACAAATGCAGCCTGATGGTAGATCGGTGCCCGCAATGGGCCACCATAGAGCAGCAGTAGATTATACAGAACTATGGGCAGAAGGACCCAGAGAAAGCAGCATGGACATTGACCTGCCAGCTACGTTCTTGAAGTGTGAGGAAGACAGTTCCAGCCATCTCAAGAGTCTCATCGGCAGTATGCGGCCCCTGGCCCCTGCCCTCTTCTTGGAGTTAAAAAAAAAAAGTCTACATGCAGAGAAAGTGACCAAGAGATTGAAAGGGGCAGGAAAGAGAGGTCTCAATAAACCATTATGTGACACCCCCTCCCCCGTCAAAAAATGTCTAGCTAACGACACAGCACTATCATTTATTTGGGCATCAGTGGATGAAACCCTGGACTCAACCTCCAACACCATATAAACCAAACACAGTGCCTTGTGTCTATAATCCCAGCACTCAGGAGGCAGAGGCAGGAGGGTCAGAAGTTCAAGGGCATCCTCAGCCACATATTGAATTTGAGGCCAGCTGGGGTACATGAGACTCCACCTTACAGTTGGTGGTGATGGTGATAACAAAGACCATGTAAGCGGTCTGTATTTAATGTTTTCATCTAACTAGATATTTTATCCAGTAATTCAAAGTCTGTGAACCACACATTGTAGCTCATGTGAATGATGAATAATCACTTTGAGCTCACCCTGCACATGGCCCTTGTCTTATGGACACCTTTGACTGCTTCCTTTTCTCTTCCTGGCAGGCTCTTACTCATCCTTCAAAACCCAACTCAAAGATCACTGCCCTGGTGAAGGCTTTCTTTATTTCTCCTCAGAGAGTTGCCCCTTGGTCTATAATTGTGCTTGCTTAGAACCGTGTGTGTGTGTCTGTCTGTCTGTCTGTGTGTGTGTGTCTGTGTCTGTGTGTGTGTGTCTGTGTGTGTGTGTATGTGTGTTGTAGTGTGTGTCTGGTATATTTGTGTGCTACATCTATGTTCATGCGTGGAAGCCAGAGGAGGATGACATGTGTCCTGCTCTATTACTCTCCCTGTCCCCTGAGATTGTCTCTGCCCTTCACAGCACTGGTTTCAGAAGCCACACATGTGGCCACATCTGACTTTTTTATGTGGGTTCTGGGGATTCGAACTCAGGTGCTCATTGCTTACACAGCAAGTGCTTTCACCCTCCTGAGTGTCTCCCCAGCACCCTGTGAGTGTACTTCCAAGAAGCACTAACACACTGCATCATTGTCTGTTTGTCTGTCTGCCTTCTGTTAGTGTGCAGATCATCTCAGCATATTCTATCTTGTTCATGCCTTTGTCCTCGGCCTCTGGTGGAGAGCGGCCCATAGAGGGACATAGTGGTTCTTCAGTGTCGAGTCTCCGGGCCTGTCAGATGCGTGAATGAATGTCTAACCTTCAAACAACAAGCTTTCCAGAGAATTAAGGGGGTATTTGTATACAAGGATATGCTAATTAAATTAGCTTTATTTATTCATTCACACAGACGCAGCGAGAGCCTCGTTTGGCTGCCATTAGCATTCTCTGTGATTTACTGGAAGGGCTGGGGATATGAAAAGGTATCTCTTGGCTTTCCCCATGGACTCCCTGCTTGCCTGAATTAGCAAGACTGGACTTTAGGAGGACCCTGCAGGCTGGTGTGGCCTTTAATCACCCCTGAATCTATGAGGGGAGCAAATACTTGGTCATCCCTGGGGAAGGTTGATGGAGTGGGTTCAAAGAATCCATTGAACAACATCAGTCAACAGAGAGGCTTGGGGCCTCAAACAAAAGCAGCAGAAATGGGGACCAAGCAGCCTTTTGCTGAGGGGGTACCAATTCAAATCCCGCTATCAGACGTAGAACTGGAAATCCAACCCAGAGCAATTAGCAAGTGAAAGAAATAAAAAACACCAAAATCAGAACAGAAGACATAAGGTGGGTTGTTTGCCGATGGCACTGTTGTCCAGGTGGAACCCTCTGATCCTCAGGATTAGAACCAACCAGTACGGTAAAGTTGTAGGAGATGAGGTCAAGTGAAAAGGGTCTTGTCTTGGTCAGTGTTCAGTTGCTGTGAAGAGACACCATGGCCACAGCAACTCTTATAAAGAAAAGCATTTAATTGGGGCTGGTTTGCAGTTTCAGAGGTTCAGTCCATTATCGTCATGGTGGGGAGCATGGCAGCACAGAGGCAGACATGGTGCTGGAGAAGTAGCTGAGAGCTCTACATTGGATCCACAGGCAGCAGGAAGAGAGAGAGCTACTGGGCCTGGCTTGGGCTTTTGAAATACTCGAAGCCCACTCCCATTGACACACTTCCTCCAACAAGCCACACCTCCTAATCCTTCCAAATAGTGCCACTCCCTGGTGACTAAGCATTCAAATCTATGAACCTGGGGAGGGGGCATTCTCATTCAAATTAGCACAAGTATGTTGCACCTCAACAGCCAATCACAAACTATATGAAAGGGAGGTTAGGAAACCAATCGATTTATAATAGCTTCAACAAGAATAAAATACTTAGAAATGAACTTAACCAAGGAGGTAAAAAAGACTCACACAGGAAAAAAAAATGCACATCACTGAAGGAAATTAGAGAAAACACAAAGAAGTGTGAAGATTCTCTTTGCTCACAGATTGGAAGACTAAATGCCGTTTAAACACCTGTGTGTCTACAGCAATCTGCAAAGTGATGCAAGCTCAATCAAAAATACCAATGACTTATTTTATAGAAATAGAAAAATGTCAAAATTCATGTGGAACTCAGCATTCAGAAGGCAAAGGCATGTGGATCTATCTACCTGTGAGCTCAGCCTGGTCTACATAGCCCCAGGCCGACCAAGGCTACATAGTGAGATCCTGTCTCAAAACAAAACAAAACAACAAATTCATATGAAACCATGAGAGAAGGTTAGAGGCTCAGCCTTCCTGACTATATAGTATAACATAAGTCTAAGGAAAGTGACATAGGACATTTCTGGTATTACAAGAAACATACAGAGCGACGGAATAGACTAGAGAGCTCGGAACAGACCATTCCGCTATTTACTTGGCAATAAAATCACGAATAGGGACATGGTCTATGACAAGAGTGCCGGGGATATACAAGAAGAAAGGACAGTCTCTGCAACAAATGGCCTTGGGAAAGTGATATCCACAGGCAAAAAGGATGAAACCAGACCTTATACCATATACAAGAATTAACTTCAATGGATCCAGTGGCTACACCAACCTGGAAGTATAAACATCGTAGAAGGGAACATTAGGGAGAGCCCGAGTCTGGATTTGACACCAAAAAGACCAGCTACAAAAGCCAAGTGAGACCAAGAGGCTGCCTCCAAATACACATCTGTGCGTCAAAGGACACGGCAGGAGGAGAAGACACCGGCAGAGTGTGACGGAGTGTTGGCAAAGCAGGCAGGTGCTAGACAAGGGATCGGGACAAAAACCCACGAGGAATTCCCCGAACTCCGAAGCCAAACTGAACAGCCTGATGAAAAGCAGTCCGCTGGGGCTGGGAGCTGGCTCGGCTCACACAGTACTTGCTGCAAGAGCATGCGAACCTGAGTGTGGACCTCCAGAACTACCTAACAGGCAGGTGTGGTGGCACAGGACTGTAATCCCAGCAGAGATGGGAGGACCCCTGGGGTTTTATGGCTGGCTAGACCAGCCAAATCAGTGAGGTTCAGGATCAGTGATCAGTGAGAGACTCTGTCTCAAACAATAAGGTGGAGAGTGACCGAGGAAGACATCGATGTTGACCTCTGGCCTGCACATGCGCGCTCGCTCATCCACCCCAGTACTCCCCTCCCCACACAAACTATAAGACAGAGTTGGTGGCACAGCCTGTAATCCCAGCACTAAGGAAGCTGAAGCGGGAGGAGCCTGAGTTGAGGGCTAACCTGGACCACATGGTGAGACCCTATCTCAAAAATAAAAGTGGAGAGGAGATAAAGGCCTGAGGAGGAGATTTCTCCAGAGAAGGTACACATACAGTACCCAATGGGTGTATGAAAAGGTGCTGGACACCATCAGAGGACTGCTAATCAAAGCTACAACGGGCCACCCTCTCACACCGGTGAGAGTGGCAATCGCTAAAACAAATAGCCACAAAGCCAAAAAGTAACAAGTGCTGCTGAGCATGCGGCTGTATTAGAACTGCTGTGTGCTATTGGTACGAAAATGATGCCACTGTGGAAAACACAATGCTTCCTCAAAGTTGTTATAAAGAGAATTACCACACGCTGTAGCAATCCTGTGTTTGGAGATTGAGGGCGTGCGGCTCCATATCATATTTGGGTATATATACATACATACATTTATGTACACACACACACACACCAGAGTCTCAAAAAGATACATATACCTTATTGTAGTATATTCATAAAAGCCAAGCTATGAGAACAATCCTAATCCTTCCATCAATATGAAAATGTAACACACACACAATGAATTGTTACTTACCCTTAAGAGAAGATCCTGCCATATGAAACAGCATGGGAGAATCTGGGAGACATTATGGTAAGTGACGTCAGCTGCTGACGTTGGAAGAACCAACATCGTGCGACCCTACTAACAGGATGCATCCGAAGTCACGGTCATGGAAACAGTAGCATGCTGCTTGCCAGGGGCTGGGGGCGGGGACAACACGGAGTTGCTGTGATTACGTTTCATTTTTGCAAGATTGTGTTCTAGAACGTTCTGCTATGCAACACTGCACCTGTAGTTAGCAATGCTGCTTGTGCCCTGGGACAACTGATAAGGGCATGGGTGCCACACTGTGTCCCCCTCATCATAAAAACCCAAACATGACCTCCCAGGTGCTTATAGAGAAGAGACTTAGGCCAGAGTCACCAAGAAGATTGTCCACGCGATCCAAGTAAAAGCTGAGTTAAAGCCAGACCAAGGTCTGGGCCTGAGAGGCTGGTCAAGTTGGATGTATCCGACTGGTCAGACTGGATGGCTAGCGAGGTGGTCAAGGTTAGGGCTGGAGGAGAAGATGAAGTGGAGGTAACTTGGAGGCTTCTGTTGGGGGGTGGAGTAGATGGTGGTGCCTTGCTAACGGAGGAACTGAGGGAAAAGTGTGTCCTGGAAGGGGAGGACAAGGTGGGTTTTGGTGCATTGGGTCAAACGCAGTAATGTGGTTCCCAACCTGATGACCCAGAGGGAAGACGCGGAACTCTGAAGGTCCAGGGGATGGTGTGGCCGGGAAGGGAGGCTGAGGAGCAG
>CABHPQ010167664.1:2955-13430 GCA_902168405.1 Peromyscus aztecus | reverse complement strand
CACACACACACACACACACACACACACACACACACACACACACACACGTAAAAAGCTAGAGAACCAGTTGGTAGAATGTTTGCCTAGCAGACACAAATCCCAGGTTCCAGCCCCAACACCATATAATCCTAGAGTTCTCCCAGAGTTCAAGGGCATTCTCTACGACACAGCACTTTTAAGGTCAACCTAGAATAGATGTCTCAAAAGAAAATATAGATAGGCTGCTGTGTGATTCATGACACTGGGTTATTCTATAACAGATTCCACACAGTACACACTTGCTCTCTTCCTTTCTAGAGTCATGCTCAGCAAAGACTCCACCCCCAGCTGCATCCCATCTGGAGTCCTATGCTCTGACTGTAGAACTGCGATCACATACAGGCGTATTTTGTGGTCCATGCATATAGGAATGCATATCTTTTCCTTTTGCCTTCAGCTCCTAGATGGCTGCAAACATCACTGCACCAGCCAATCCTGCCTTCCCAGTTGCTCTGGAGACCCCATGAGGGCTGATAAGGGACGCTAGAGGGGGTGGGGCATTCAGCTGCTGCCTCCGTTTCTGGCTGTAATTGCCTCACACAGTTGCTACTGGGGCATCTTTATCTTCTGGGTTCAGACCCCACTTCCTTATGCTCCGCATCTCACTCAACTCCAGCGCCTCGCGCAGGTTGGTTCTTCCGCTCAGAAGGTTCTCACTGTGTCTTCTTGCCTGGGCAATGCTTTTTTTTTTTTTTTTTTTTTTTTTTTTTTTTTACTTCTGATGAGGGTTGCTTCCTCTAGGAGCCATTCCTGGCCTTCGGAGCCTTCGAGATGGGGTTGACCGTTCCTGTATGAGCCCCAGGACTTCATACTGAGCACTGAGTCAGCCCGCATTCCTCCCAGAGTAAGGGTCTCCTCATTTCTCTCCCTCGCTTGACTGCCAGGTCTTTCGAGCCTGGGGAATTGTCCTATGTAGATGCCCAAGCCCAGTGCAGTCCAATTTCTAGCAAGTGTTCAGCTAGTCACTTAGGAAATAAATTATGAGAACATGAATACAGGGATGGAGAGGTCTTGAGTTTGTATTGTAACCTATATACATCACACATCCCCTAAACTTGAACCACTTGGCAGCATTGGGTATATTATTTATGTGTAAAGTATCTCTAGGCTGATTTTTTTCTTTTGCCTTCCAACAATATGGACCATGAGACAAAATAAGCCTTTCCTTCCTTAAGTCACGAATACAGCATCCAACACAAAATCTACCCTGAAGTTAAAGACAAATGTAGTCACTTAGAGTATTGTTTTTAAATTTCTTAAATTACGTTTAGTTTGTATGAATGTATATGTACACACACACACACACACACACACACACACACACACACACACGAATGGAAAAACAATAAGAAGGACAAGCACCTGTCAGGAAAGGATTGATCCAAATACTATATAGTCTTCATTTCCCACCTACGGCAATTATAATAATGTTTAAAATGGTCAAGGAAATAAGTTCACTAGAAACCACAGCTCTGAGGAAATAAGTATACTTTGGCTTTTTAGACTTTCCTAGGGGAGAAAAAAATGAAATCTGGAGTCAGTATGCAGCTCTGTGGTAGGGCACTGGTCTAGTATGTGTGAGATCCCAGATTTCATCACCTTTGCTCAAAATATACAAAAGAACCCCCCCCCAAATCCCTAGCTCATGTTTTCTGCTTATAAAAGAATGCAGAGAAGCAATGATGTTCTTTGAAAACAATCCTTTGAACACATGACAATTTATTTTTTTTCTGAATAACGTTCAACTTTGTGCCACAAAACTCTTTGAAAAGAATGAAAACCTGATGGGGACCTGCTCTGCCTCATGCGATGTCAGTCAGGAATAATGCATGCAGGAGCCATGGAGACCTGCCTGTGAGTGTCACTGCTGGAACTGTCCAAGCACTATTAAAGCCGAGGATGATTAAATGCCAGGCCTGTGAGGTTTAGCCACAGTGGCCGCCAGCACACCGTCTGTGGTTTGCAGGAGATTTTAGTTCAGAAGTGGCTAAGGGCCATTTCACGTGGTTGTAGCTCCTGTGGACTCCCCATGGGGAAATGGTGAGAATATTGAGGAGGAGGGAATCTTTAAGAGGTGGAACTTGTGGGAAGTGACTGGGGCACCTTCCTCATAATGGGTAAATGCTGGTCCCATGAATGAGTGAGTTCTCTTGAGAGTGGGCTGTTAGGAAGTGAGGCCCCTCCATACACCTGGATCGTCTGCACATGCCTGATGCCCACTGCATGTGTTCGTCATGGTGACCGTGAGGAAGTCCTTACTGGGATGCCAGGGTCGTGCCCTGCAACCTCCAGAGCTGTGATCTAAATGAACTATGTGTAATGCGGCATCCAAATCCAGGTAATTTGTTCGAGCAACATAAAATGAACTAACAGCCTGCTATCCAAGTCATAAGGCGAGTCTCTGAATGGACACAGACAGCCCTCCGCTCCTTCTGTACTCTCCACTCCGTGAACCTAAGTGGTATCATTCACTAGAGAGTTCTACCACTCAAGCCAGGCTCACAGTTTTGCAGCAGAGGCTTTCTCTGCTGTTTCCCTCCCAAGTGGGACTGGGATTGTCTACTCCTGTAGCAAGTCTTTCACCCTATGCTGGTCCAGAGGTTGAAAGAGGCCCCGAGACTGTCCTCTCCCAAAGCTGAGTCTCCTTGGGCTGTCCCTAGACTCAGACCAGGTCCTATGTTAGTTAATAGAGACACAGTTCAAAGCACTTCCCCATCAAATCAACTAAGACTTGCCATTCACCTGTAAGTATCAGAACCCCTGCAAAGATGCTACAGCCTCTGGGCTCTGATTTCCTTGCCTTCTTATTTGGTCTCTTTGAAACTAGCATAAGAAACCTGTACCTCTGCCCAGACATCGTCGTGCATGCCCCAAATCCCAGTACCTGGAAGGTTGTGGCAGGGGCTGATGAGTCTAGGCCAGGCAAGCTTGAGCTGTGTATAAAGATATTGTGGAGAGAAAAAGAGGGAGGGGAAGTGGGAGGGGAAGAGAGAAGACGCTCTTAGTCATTGAAAAATAATTATGCGAAGTCGCTGTGGTAGTTACTTTTCTCAGTGCACCGACAATATCTGACAGAGCAGTTATTATGACTCACAGCTACAAGCTACGGTCGACATGGTGGGGAAGCCACATGAGGGATGTAAAGGACTGGTCACATCATATTCACAGCACAGAAGCAGAGAGAGAGATGGATGCTGACGTTCTGGTCACTTCCTCCTTTTGAGTCAGTCCCCGACCCCACCCCATGGGACGGTGCTGCCCAGACTGTCTATCTCTCCTCCTCAGTTTAATCTCTCTGGCAATGCCTTCACACGCTGCCCAGAGATGCAGCTCCTAGGTGGTCTGAAGTCTAGTCAAATCACCGATCGTGCCGAACCATCACAGCCACAGAGCCGACACAGAGGCTCGCTGAAGAAGAAATTTGCAGGGCTTGTCTAGCATCTGGTGACGTGATTACCAGTATTACGAAGGGAGATTTTAAAAATGAAATCACTCTGGACATATCTGTTCACCAATTAAGGATTCTGCCATGACGGAAGTCTTTGACGTCTTCTCCCTTTTAACTTGGCCTTCTCTTTACCCTAACATAACAGATGCAACTAAGGTGTTCATTTCCAAAATGTTTTCAGATGTTACAAACCATAGAGTATTCAGAAAACAAAATAAAACTATGACTTCATGACCAGCAAAATATTGCCATAAAGTTTATACATGCCCTTATGGACTTTCAAGATGTTGGAGCCTCACAAAAAATATTTCTGTTAAACAAACATAAGAAAACTTGTAGAAAAATGAAAGAATAACAGGAAATATAAGGCAAGCAGTTAAAACAACCTCTAAATCAGCACACTGAGATAAGCATTATCGTCAGCATGTAAATCCAGTTCTTTTTCTTTCTATTTCCATGTACCTACATGTTTTTAAAAGAATTTACTTCTGAGCCTGGCACAGCAGGACAGACTTGTAATCCTGCACTTGAGGTGTGGAGGCAGGAGGATCGGAAGGCCAAGGACAGTCTCAGCTACACAGCGAATTCAAGGTCAGCCAGAGATACCCGAAATCCTGTCTCAAGAAGGTGTGTGCGCCGGGCGGTGGTGGCACACGCCTTTAATCTCAGCACTCGGGAGGCAGAGCCAGGTGGATCTCTGTGAGTTCAAGGCCAGCCTGGACTACCAAGTGAGTTCCAGGAAAGGCGCAAAGCTACACAGAGAAACCCTGTCTAGAAAAACCAAAAAAAAAAAAAACCCAAAAAACAAAAAAGAAAAAAGAAGGTGCGTGTGTAGAATTTACTTCTCAGGATTCTGCATTTGTTATTACTATCCATTCATTCACTTGCCAGATAAACATCATTGCAAACCTACAAGACAGCCCTGTTAACACTGTGCTGAGGTAGCAGCCATGTTGTAGTGTGGTCTAGCCTCCTCATGGGGCTCACAATGTTGGCTGCTTAAAAGAAAAGATTTTATCAAGTATTTCATCACAACAGGGACAGTTGCTAAGATGTCCAAAACGGACTGTCATACTTCAGGTGCCTGCTGTGGAGCAAACACAATTACTAATTTTTCTTTGCAAAATACATTGTATTTTTCTCTTGACCCCCAAGGTTTCAAATTTCCTTTAAAATATGACCCACTAACTCACCCCCATAAATTCCAATCAGTCTCTATTTTTTGTTGTTGTTGTTTCGAGACAGGGTTGTCTCTGTATAGCTTTGGCACCTTTCCTGGAACTCACTCTGTAGCCCAGGCTAGCCTCGAACTCATAGAGATCCGCCTGCCTCTGCCTCCAGAGTACTGGGTGGCATGGGCCACCACCACCCGGCTATCTACCTTTTTTTTTTTTTTTTTTTTTAAGATTTATTTATTTATTATATATACAGTGTTCTGGAATGTATGCCTACACACCAGAAGAGGGCACCAAATCTCATTTAGATGGTTGTGAGCTCCCAGACTCCTGACCTGTTCTTCCAATTGCCCTGAATTCCTTCCGAGTCAGAATGACTTCCATAAAGAAAATAAATAATAACAAATGCTGGTGAGGACAGAGGGGAAAAGGATCCCTTACTCACAGAGGGTGGGGATGTAAACTTGGTGCCACCACTATGGAAATCAGTATGGAGTTCCTCTGAATACTAGAAATAGAAGTAACACAAAACCCAGCTATACCACTCCTGGGCATATACCCAAAGGGCCCCAAGTCATCATACCACAGATACACTTGTATGTCCATATTCATTGCCGCATTATTCCAGTAGCGAGGGAGTAGAACCAGCCTAGATATTCATAAACATATGAGTGGATAATGAAAATGTGGTACATAGACACAGTCAGAATAAAGAATGAAATCATATCTTTGGTAGTTAAGTAGATGGAACTGCAGATTTTTTTTTTTTTTTTGCTCATTTTGAGCAAAATAAGCCAGACTTAAAAATATCAACTTCCCATTTTCCCCAGAATAAGAAACACACAGAGATATGACAGGAAAGTGAAGTGGGGCTATGTGAAGAGAGAAGGGTCTAAAGGGGGGGGGCAAAAGAAGATAACACAGGAAGGGAGACAAAAAATTTCATGTTTTATCTCATGCAGGACCTAGATTTTATATACACTATCTACCTATCATCTCTCTATCTCTCTCTATATATCTAATCTATCATCTATCTATCTATCTATCTATCTATCTATCTATCTATCTATCTATCATCTATCTATCTGTCAATCATCTATCACCTATCTATCTGTATGCACGTATGTGTATATATCACGAAACCGGAAGAGGAGCTCTTTTGGGTGAGGAAGGGACCAGCAGGATGGGAGAGGGATAAATATACAGTGATAGACACATGTGAAAAACATCAAATATACAATGATAGACACATGTGAAAATATCATAGTGGAGCCTGCCATTTTGTATGCCAAATAGAAATACTATTTTTTATTTATTTACTTGTTTTATTTTGTTTTTGAGATAGGGTCTTATTATGTAGCTCTGACTGTCCTGGATCTCACTATATAGACCAGGCTGGCCTTGACCTCAAAGTTTGCCTGCCTCTGCCTCCTGAGCAGTGCTGGGATTAAAGGCCTGAGCCACCACTGCCCAGCTTGGGTTTTATTTATTTATTTATTTATTTACTTTATTTTTTTTAAATGAAACTCAAGTCAGCAACTAATACAGCAAATTTTCAAAGTAAACATTCTAGCACAATAAATCCAAAAATGTACTAATTTGATACATGTTGAGGAATGACAGTGGGAAATTATTAAAAGTCTTTGTTTTCTGTAATGAAACCATTCTGTTTCTATAAGAGCAGAGAACTTCACAGGCACAGAAAAATGCTGCACGCATAACATACAACAGTCTTGAATCTGGGCCCAGATGTTTTAGCCAGCAGTCGTGGGTGTGTGTTCTGTGGTGTGTCCACAGTTGCGGAGCAAGGTGGAAGCATCTTGTGTTCAGAACCAGGGACGCAGTGAAGTCACATGATGCCAGGTTGGGAACCCTGCCATAAACACCTCAGATTCATTACATGTTTGACTTGGAGTTAATTTTGGGTTGTTGGGCATTCAGAAGTCTTTCACTCTTGCCAAACTTTGCACACGACCCCTGCACTGAGCTCCATCAGGGCAAGTGGGGTTGCAAACCTCAGTTAAAGGAGCAGTGGACTTCTCCACAGCACTGGTCCCTTTAACTTCTGAGGGGAGCCTGTCTTTACAACGAAAAGTAGACTTGCCTCAGGGCTGTTAGGAAATTTATAAGGCCCCATACTTTTAAGGAAAGAGAAGAGCCCCTCACCCTGCTCCCAGTGAAGTCTAAAAAGAATGGGAGAGAGAGAAAGTGAAGGTGCATTTGAACACAGGCCACCCCTCTTGCTGGCTCCATCCTTGGGTGCGGCACCAGGTGTCCCCGTCCTCAAGGCCCCACTTCAGTCTCCCTGCAGTGGCGACTGAAGCTCCCCTCAACTCTCACGTGTTCACATTTTCCTGGCATCTCCTAGTCCTCAGTCTGAGGAATGAGGTTTGGGATACTCAGTGTGACACTAAGGGTCCTTCCCAGTCCCAGGCCCTGTGGCTCACACCACACTCCCTGTCCTCTGGCCACCTGGGCCATTGCTGCTTGCTGAACATCCCCTCCACCTCGGTTCCTTTGCTGTCTCTTCGGCCAGGTCCCCTGCCCTGTGCCACACCCCCCTCTGCCCCAGCACACCTTGTCCTTTATGGAAGCCCTCCTGCTGTCCTTCTGAGGCCCAATGGAGTGTCATGTCTTCTGTGGCCTGAGCAGTCTTCCAGGGCGGATCTGATCTCCCCTCTTCCTCCTTTGAGACCTGCTGATGTGTTCATGCCCAGTGCTGTGTATTGTATTGTTGGCCTGAGGTCCCTTGGAATGTTCAGTCTATCTAGACTTGTACAAGCAGACAGCCATTTTACCTCACACAGAGGCAGCCACAGGCAGGAGTGGGCTGGGGGGGGCGGGGCGCGACGACAATGACCTAATTTTCACAATACACACTTAAAGGATAGCAGAGCACATATATATTATATGGTGAGCTGCTGTTCTGGAAAATTCCAATGGCAAAGGTCAGGGTTAGTTCCTGTTCTGAGGACGAAATGTGAAATGTCCCTACAAGCTCATATGTTTGAATGCTTGGTCCCTAGCAGGTGGTGCCATTTGGGAAGACTGTGAAACCTTTGGGGTGAAGGATGTGGTTGGCAGACAATGGTCATGAGGCCTTTGAGGGCTACATCCCAATCCTGCTTCCTGGCTTCTCTCTGCTTCCTTATTCACCAGTATGTGAAAAGCCACTCTACAACTTCCCACTGCCAGACAATGGCTACAGCCACCATATTGCAACACCCTCCCCCTACTCCCTACTCCCAACAAACGGGGACTCAGCTACCATCCTGCAAACCCATCAACAGACAGGGACTTGGCCACCATGCTGTAACCCACTGACAGACAGGGACTCCATCCACCATGCTGTAACTACTGACAGGCAGGGACTCAGCCACCATGCTGTAACCCACCAACAGACAGGGACTCAGCCACCATGCTTTCCCACCAGGATGGACTGCTGCTGTGAGCTAAAACGAACCTTCCCTGCCCTGTGTTGCTTTCATTGTCTATTTTCATCACAGCAAGATTAAAAGAAACAGTCTCCTTTACCTCCTCTAGGATAGCTCATCACACATAGTAGGTACTTTATGAGGTTCAGTTGAACAGACTGTTTCATCTTTAATTTGCGTTGTGATTTGCAGACATCAAACCACTTTCTGTATGCCCATCTCATCTAGCACTCTGGGACAGTGGCCCTCAAGTTTGTCTGTTTCAATTTCATTTAAAAGTTTTTCCTTTTTTTCTTTTTTCAGTGTATAGGATTTTGCCTGCATGTATGTCTATGCACCCTGTGTGTGCAGTGAACATGAGAAGAGAGTGTCGGATAGCCTGGGACTGGAGTTACAGACAGTTGTGAGATGCCATGTGGGTATAGGGAATCGAACCCCTGTCCTCTGGAAAAGCAGCCAGGGCTCTTAACTGTGCGGAGCCATCACTTCTGCCAGTCCTGGGTGTGGCTGCCCGGTTCTGAGGTTCACAAAATACCAGCGATTTGGTAGGAAGTGTCTCCTGAGTTTTCACTTTGACTAAAGTTCCAAACCATGAACTTGGAAGACTTCATTGCAGCTTCTAAATAGGTAGAACCCCAAAAGCTGATTTGTAAATTTTCTATTTGGAATGTATGGTGGACGTTCCCACCAGAGTCATGCTTTATACAGTGATAAAGCTGTCAAGACTCTCACAGAGCCTGCCTAACACACTTCATAACAAGGGATATTAACATGGCGGAGAATTCCAGAAATCCTCAGAGGTTATTTTCTGGGGGTGAAGCAAAGTAAGGAAAGGTTGTAGTTCCTGGGGGTGGGTCCAGCTGTTGCCAAGCACTAGAGGCCCAGAGGTAGCTGGACTTCGCGGCCCATAGGCTGGGGGGATTTCAAGGGAGAGATGGGGTAAGGAGTTTAGCCTAGTACTCAAGAGACTGAGACAGGAGGATCCAGAGTTTGTGGCCAGAGTGAGACCCTGTCTCAAATGAAAACAAAACAAACAAAATCCAGAACATTTCAAGTCAAAACCGAGCAAGAAGCAAGCAGGCACATTTTTCAGATGTTGTGGTGGGTTATGAGTCTAGTCTCAGTGTTTTTCAAGAGGCAAATGGAGATTGGAATTATTTTTAAGTTATTTTTGTTGATGCAGCTTTTGGTTTTCGAGGAGGGTTTTATTTTTCACTTTGTTTTTTAGTAGAACTCAGAACTGGGTCTGGGCCATGTGAGCGTCAGGGTGTACTTGGACTTTACAAGTTTAATGCTATGTCCTAGACTATGGAAGGAAGAGACTGTATTAGTCAAGCAAAATGAGAAAGAAAGAGAATGAAGCAAAAGATTCCTTCCTATTTTTGCTCTATATCTAGAGTATAGAAGGAGGAGACTGTATTATTCAGGCAAAACGAGAAAGAAAGAGAATAAAACAAGATTTCTCCCTATTTTGCTGTATATACATTTGCTGGAGCAGCATTTTGGGAGTGCTTGCCACGTCTCCAGTGCTACGAGAACTTGGATGGGATGAGGTGGATGTGACAGAGTTCTTGCCCCTGAGGAACACGGTCAGAGCCGAGATATTGACACAAACAATTACGACTGTCTACACAGGGGCAGGTGTGCTGTGATGGGCGTGTGCACATGACACACAGGAATGTGCACAGATAAGGAATGGCTGCTCCTGCTGGCTGGGTGGAAGCTGGGGTAGGTCTGTCTAGAGTCAGGGTCTTGCTTGAAATACCTTCAGGTGTGTCGGGGAAACCACCTCCCCTTGTTTCAGCCCTTGTTTTCTCAACTCTGGCCAGGTGTTGTGACGCCTTTAATCCCAGCACTCAGGAGGCAGAGGCAGGAGGGTTTCTGGGTTCAAGGCCAGCCTGGTCTACAGAACGAGTTCCAGGACAGACAGGGCTACACAAAGAAACCCTGTCTTGCAAAAAGTGAGTGGGCAAGAGAGAGACAGAGACAGACAGATAGACACAGAGACAACAGAGTTTCCCTGTTGGCTAGAGAAGGCCTGCTTGAAGTATTACCAATAGAAATGGCATTCACACACATATGTGTGTGATGTGTATGTGTGGGTGTAAGCCCCATAAACATGCAGAGGCTCCATATCTGTAGCCATAGTTTAATATTTTGTAAATTAAGAGTTGAGTGGATATATACAAACATATGTATGCACACATGTGTATCTTCTACTATTCGAACACATCTCCCAAATTTGCTATGTTGGAAATTTGGCCCCCAAAGCAGGGGTGGCCAGAACTGCACATCACTGCTATGGAACTGCACATCACTGCTGTGGAATTGTACATCACTGCTGTGGAACTGCACATCACTGCTGTGGAACTGTACATC
>CABHPQ010167663.1:0-30530 GCA_902168405.1 Peromyscus aztecus | reverse complement strand
TTTCACTTTCTTTCTCACACATTCTGCCAACCACAGGAAACCTCAAGCCAGCAACACCTCCACAGCACCCTCTGTTTTTCTTCCTCTTTCCTGCCAAACCAGAAGTTAACATAAAAGATCTCATGTGTGTGTCTTTTCCTCTTTGTAATTCCTCTCTTATAGAAGCAAGTTATTTTGGGGAATACAGCTGAGCCTCTGTTGTATGTCTTATTGCTCATAATATCACAGGATCCTATCCTATATGTTCTACTCTTGGGAACTAAAACTGGTCTCTAATACATCAGCTTTTTGGAAGGCACACCCACACTCTTACGGCAGACAACATGCATCAACAAGGCACACCACCTTACCACACATACATAAGATGGCCACTCTGGGATTCTTTACAGAAGGGGTTACCCCATCTATATCAGTTGTGGTACAGTAGCCATATCAAGAGAGCAAAGCAGGGATGTTTGAAGAAGGCTTTAACTCAAGTGTGGAAAGCTTTGGAAGGTGTCCACCTCTCCATGGTGATTTTATTTCTTTGACTTTTGCTTTAGCATCATGAACAGTGGTCATTCCATTGGTAGCAGATAGACTAGTCAATCCACTAAGAGATTGTAGAAATAGGAAGACATTTTACCCTTTATATAGCTAAGCTAACAAAACTCAGTATACATATATCTTCAAGATGACTCCCAACTAGCCTTGAGGAAGTAAGCATATACACTATTTTTATTTATATTTCATTTCATAAGAAGATTAAAAATTGTATTTCAAAAATGAAATATAGAGTACTTCAAGTCACACTTTCTCCCTTCCCTAATTAGGGTTACTATTGCTGTGGGAAAACACCATGACCAAAATCAGCTTGAGGAGGGAAGGGTTTATCTTGCTTACACTTCCATATCATAGTTCATCACCCAAGGAAGTCAGAGCATCAACTGAAGGCAGGAATCTGGGAGCAGGAGCTGATGCAGAGGCCATGAAGGAGTGCTACTTACTGGATTTCTCCTTATTGCTCAGTCTGCTTTCTTATAGAATCCAGGACCAGCAATCCAGGGGTGACATACCCACAATTGGTTGGGCCCCCCACATCAATCACTAATTAAGAAAATGCCATACAGGTCATACAGGTTTGCCGAAAGTTTGATCTTTTGGAGGCATTTTATCAATTGAGATTCCCTTCTCTCAGAAGGCTCTAGCTTGTTTCAAGTTGACAAAAAAAAACTAGCCAGAACACCCCATATAGTTTATTCTAATAGTCAGCTTAGTAGGCAGCAATCTGTATTAGCTCATTGGCTAAATAAAGAGTAGATATGTGTCCTACATCTTTGTGACAGAAGTCAGTGCCTAGGGAAGTTGAGTCCTGACAGCAAAGAAACTAAGAGACTAGGGGCTGTCTTCCTAGTTAGCCTACCAATGTCATGGCTTCCAGGTCTTTGAGAAAAATATTCCTGGGTTCTAAAGCAAAGACAAGACTTTCCAATAGATTTACCCAACACTGGAAAATGGTGAAAAAATATAAAAGTTCACCATGACTTTTCTAATTTAAGGCTGTCAATAAAAGAAGAGAGAAAACTCTTAGATTTTCAACAAGAACAACAAAGACTGTTAATTTGTAATGTCTAAATAGTATTCACTTATCTATTCATGCTTTACACACTCCAGGAAATGAAAATTAAGCCCCAAACTTACAAAATATAAGTAAAAAAATTAACTTACAAAAATTATTTATTCCTGAGCATTCTTCTGGATGCAGAAAATAAATTGCAATCTGTTTTACATAATGTTGGGAGAGCAGCCTTGATTAAAATAAAAGCAATTATGCTAATCTAGTATTGGCATTTCTGACAGTGCTCGTTATGATGTTCCTTTTGCCTTCCAGGAACTCAATTGGGTTCAACTAGAGCAAAATACGGAGGTGACAAGAAGTGAGTTCTTTGTTCCACTGAAGGTTTGAAAAGAGAGGCAATGTAAGGACAAGAGATAACAGGAATTCTTAATACTGAAACTAGCTCTGTTGGGGGGGAAAAATTAAAAACTAAGTGAACAAGGACTCATGTATCCAGCTCAAAGGTAGCAATTTCTGCAGCTCTGTGGAGTGAAACGGCAGTGACATGCAGAACGTGGCTGTCTAATTAACATGACATCAGCAGGTGCGCTGCTTTAACTGTGCAATGGTATTTTGGTGAATAGACTGAAACTGACTACAGAGATGCCTCTGTGTAGATCGCGTGATCCTGAAATCTGTTTCCATATTGTGTCCACTACACCATACACCTCAATAACGGCAAAATTAAATTTCATAAAGTAAAGTTTGTGTCTCAGTAGGGAATTCAGCAGAAAATGTATAAAATATTGGAGTCCAAAAATCTATTGTAAGCACTTATGATATCAACCTGTAGTACGGGCACCTCATGTACTTAACAGTTTCATCTATTGCTTATTTGCTCAAAATCCTTTAGCACTAACATCAAAATATGCAGTAATAAGTAATTTCTTCAAAGTATTTCTTTAATATACTGAATATGTACTATGGTGCAAATCTTAAAATATACTAAAGAGTTTATAGATATAAACACCTTATGGTGTCAATATTTACTAAAACTTTAAATTTCCCATTGGACAGAAAAATATATATTTAGTTCACTATGCTGTCTTCACTGCTAATGTTTTCACTAAATAGTCATCAAAAACAAGTGAAAAAAAAAAAACAAAAAAACAAACCCAAAGCAGAATAAATTCTGTAAAGGTACATATAATATATTTGTTTTGTTAAAGACACTGCTGTATAATCACTTATGAGTCAGACCATTTTATGTTCTAAGAGAAGAAAAATATAGGTATGAAAATGAGACAACCATCCAAAAGCAATATGAACGTTTAATCTAAGATTTCAAATTATATTATAAAGAATTTTTTCTTATAGCATTTTTCAATGAGAATCAAATACTTTAATTTTTGACTAACATTAAAACAATTTTTTTCTTAAAGAGTAACTATAATGGTGAATATTTGAGCCAAAGATTTGATGGTAATGTAAGAAATTAGAGTAGATTTATCCAGAATCTATCTACATATTTATTTACACTAAAAGTTGTAACTGCAACTCTTTGAACATTTAAGAGTTCAATTATTAAATTTATTGAATTTCTAAAATCTGTGTTTTTTTATGCAATACATTGAACATATGCCTATAAAGACACAATAAACATACTTTTAGGAGTGTGGTGGCTTGCATGAGAAGTAGCCCCCCACAGGCTCATGTATCTTGGTTCCCCAATTGGTAGAGAAGTTACAGAGGCTTGCTGGGGGAAGTGTGTCCCTGGGGTGGACCTTAAGAGTTTATAGCTGTGCCCCCACCTCCAGTTAACCCTCTCTGCTTAGTGTTCACATTTGAACACATGATCTCTGAGCTTACTGCTCAAGCTGCCTGCTAATATTGGAGACTCTACCTCTGGAACTGTAGACCAAAACAAACTTTCCATAATTCATTTTTGGTCATGGTGTTCTATCACAGAAACAGAAAAGTAACTAATATAGGGAGTTACTGAAAATGTCATTGGGGCTGATGATTAATTAAACATTTTGGTAATGTCTTAGCTGGGGATTCTATTGAGGTGCAGAGACACCATTACCACTACAACTATTATAAAGCAAAAATGTTTAATTGAGTCTTGTTTAGAGTTCAAAGGTTTAGTCCATTATCATCAGGGTGGGAAGCATGGCAACTAGCAGGATGACATGACGCTGGAGAGGTAGTTGAAAGTTCTACATCCGGATCAGCAGGCAGCCAAAGGCAGTCAGAAGAGACACTGAGCCTAGTTTTAGCTTATGAAACCTCAAAGTTCACCTCCAATGACAGAGTTCTTCTTACAAAGCCACACCTACTCCAACAAGGCCACACCTCCTAATAGTGTCACTCTCTGTGGGCCTATGGGGGCCATTTTCATTCAAATCATTGAGACAAGTTGAATCAGCAAGGAAATCAGGCAATTTGCTTAAGGTTTAATTATCTGTCAGTTATCAAATGATTGACACATCAAACCCCCTAATGTTAAGTATTAACTCATCTTTGTTCTTTTGGCTTGGACACTAACTGTGTCATAGGACTTTTGTTGTGATAAACTAAACAAATATATCTTCACTTCAGGGAAGGCACTGGCAATAGGTCAAAGAGATGACTCTATTTAAGTCAACTTATGGAACCAGAGAGTAAATTTTGGTTTCTTACAGGAGTGTATGTGAAGGCTCAGTTACAATTACATGAATTACTCAAAAGCAGGTATTTTACTGAAAGGAATAACCCCAGTGAGGGCTCAGGAAAGCTGTACCCCCCTGGAAATAACACTGACCAAGTACCTATCATTTAGCAAGCATTCTTTTTCTAGCATATTTTGCATCACCATGCAATAATAATAATGAGTCTCACCATCGTGTATGTGAAGATACCAAGGGCATAGAGAATTTAGGTACATGCTCAAGGTCAAACAATTAGACTGCTTGGGACAAGATCTACCAGAATGATATCTGGAGATTCATTCTTTTAGGGGACTATTTTAAAACAGAACAATTCCAAGCCCCTAGAACTCTGAGGCCATTGTTTTACCCTGGCACCTGCAGCAACCCACCATGATGCCTTGCTCACAAATCCTTCTGACTCTGGATGTGTGGCTGGCTCTTTTCCTGAGTTTGAACTGTGGTGTTCTCCTCTCCTCTAAAGCTGGAATATATCACAGAATAGCCAAAGATACAGCAGGCGGTTCAGAAGACAGATTCAGTCCAGTGAACTTCTGCCTTTTGGCTCGGTTCTCTTGTGATGTAATTTAGACTGAGCCATTATGACTGCTTGTCACCGTTGAGTGAGGAATTGATAGAAATGTCTACTAGTGTCAGCAGTGGCAAATAACGACTGTTTCAAATTCTTGATGAGGCCCATGTGTTTTGTACTCCAGTAAAGGCACAAGGGAATGGCTTTCACTTTCAATATAGTTATTAGGTTTTTCATTTATTTAATAGCAACATCAATTTGAAAAGGTTATTTTTATGTAAATTTTTTCTTAGGCTGTAGATAGTCTTATCCATTACAGGTTTTTTGTTTTGTTTTCTTTGTTTTTTTACTTTGTTTTGTTTTGTTTTAAGTAACTTTACTTGTCCAATATTTATCAATGTTAGTGGAGTTTGAGACTGAGCATAATGCTGTGAAGTCTGATTTAAGGGTCTGGGAGGTGGGTGAGTGGAACACAGGGTGGTGAAATGGGATGCTTGGTAAGATTCTCCTCAGCGGCAGTCTGTGGGTTCATATTCAGATTTGGCAGGGGTGTTATTTTTTCCTTCCTTTTTTCATCTACAAATGTGCCTTGATGGATTTTGCTTGGTTATGATTATTCCACTTTCTGACTATCCACTCTCATCTAGTATATCGCATTGTTCCATTTCCTCTTGCTAATAGCACACCACAACATGATGGTAAATCACAAAGAGAAGAGGCTTATCTTGGCTTAGAGTTCTGATTCCAGGCCAAGGTACAACATCTGGTGATGGCGTTCTCATTGGCAGCATCCCCAGATCATGTAGGGCATCATGTGATAAGGTAAGATACAGGAAGTGTTCTGCATCCCATAGTCAGTCAAAGTAATGTCACAGTGATGGCTTTACCTATTCAGAATCTATAGGATCATACATTGTAGTTAGATTAATTTTCTGTCCTTTTAATACTTGACAAAGGGAATTAGGCTTCAACATGAGCTTCAGCAGCTCATGAACCATATTCAAACCATGTATGTATACAGCTGCTTACTGACAGATGTCTAGGTAGGTAGAGAGGGAAAAAAAAAACATACTGGAACCAATGCTTCCCTTCAGCAAATTCAGCTGTGAATCTTCAGTTGATAGCTCCAACAGGAGACCAGAGCAGGGTTCCCTTCTTTGAGCCTTTAAAAACACGGTTTGTTTTGTCTGATATTAATATAGCCATCTCCATTTTTTATGGATTAACTATTTAATTAAAATATCTCTTTCCCTTCTTTTACTTTTCAATCTCTGTCCACAGATCTATCATACATCTCCTATGAAAACCATACAGTTGGATATAAATGATTCTTATTTTAAAAAAATCTGGGTTTTATTAGAGCTGTCAATCCATTCACCTTTACAATAACTACTGATGAGGAAAATCTGAGAAATGCTGTCTTATTAATTTTCTGTATGGTTTATAGCTCTTACTTGTGTATCAATTCCAGTTTTTACAATAGTTTTTATATTTACTTGGTTTCTGTAGTGAGATATTTTTACTCCCCCTGCCCTGCCCCCTAGAGGGTTTTACTGTGTACTTCAGACAGCTTGCTCTCCTCTGCTCCCTCTTCACGAAAGTTGGGGTCACAGTATTTGCCACTGCATCCAGCTTCTAATTTCTTTTTCTGTGTATTCTACAGCTCTCTTTACAACATTTTAATTTGAATTTCCATTGCCTTTGTGACAGTTTATGCAGACCACACACTTTCATAAGGCCATTTGCTGACATTAGCTTCTGTCACCTAACATTTGCTGAAGAATGAATATTAATTATATGCTAGATATTACTGTGAGATGTCTTTCTGTATGCTGTGAATGTATGTGTTGCTCCCATTGGCCAATAAATAAAGCAGCTTTGGCCTATGGCAAGGCAGCTTAGAGGCAGGCAGGAAATCCAAGCAGAGATACAGAGAGAAGAAGGGCAGAGTTGGGGAAGAAGCCAACCCGCTGTCCAAGGAGCAACACATAATGGGGCACATGCTGTGGATATCTGTATGCTATGAATGTGTTGCTATGATTTATTGATAAATAAAATGCTGATTGGCCAGTAGCCAGGCAGGAAATATAGGCAGGACCAAGAGGAGGAGAATTCTGGGAGGTGGAAGGCTGAGTGAGGAGATGCGGCCAGCTGCCAACATGAGAAGTAAGATGTAAGGATACTGGTAAGCCATGAGCCATGTGGCAAGGTATAGATTTATAGAAATGGGTTAATTTAAGATATAAGAACTAGATAGCAAGAAGCCTGCTATGGCCATACAGTTTATAAGTAATGTAAGGCTCTGTGTGTTTACTTGGGTCTGAGTGTCTATGGGCCTGGGCAGGACTGGAGATAACTCCAGCTACAGACACAGGTAAAGCCATGGAACACAGGATGATATATAGATTAATAGAAATGAGTTGAGTTAAGTTATAAGAACTAGTGAGCAAGAAGCTTGAGCCATAGTCCATACAATTTATAATTAATATAAGCCTCTGAGTGATTAGATTATTTTATAAGTGGCTGCAGGACTGCTGGTGAGAGAGATTCATCCAGACTGTGGGGCTGGGTGGAGCTAGAGAAACTTCCAATTACAAGATTTTTTTTTTTGCAAATGATCTTCCTTTTTTTTAATAGCCAGAATTTTGAGGATCAATTAAGTCTGGTACTTGATTGATAGCTGTTAGACATGTCCCCAATACCACAGTGGTAACCGCTCAAAGGAGAACTGATCAATTGCATCAGGGCTAAGAGAAGTGGAGTTAAGATGGGAAAGAACACCTGTTGTCTCCATGGTTCTCAAGTCTTCAGGGTTATAAGCTATCTTGATGCCACCCTGGAAGTTTCACCAGAAAATGGTAACCTCAATGTCAACTCTGCTCTTCATGAAAACTATACTGTTTCCTACCATCCATTTATATCATTATGAGCCCTGTCATGGGGAGCTTTAGCCCCATTAAAGATCTCAAGGCTGCCAGGAAATCTCTAATCTAGCTTCCGATATTGGGAGGCACTTCAGTCCAGCTACAGGAACCACCACAACTACCACAGCCACCCATGACTGTTTCTGTTCCACAAGCCATCAGCTTAATACTCTTGGTTACACAGGGCTGTGTCTCAATCACAGCCACCCTGAGAACTCTACGGTCGCTCTGAAGATGCCATTGTGGCAGCGGCAGCATCAGATGGGTCTCTGGTGATGTAGTCTTTAGCCCTTTCCACATATTCTTGCTCCTCTTGCAGATGATCTCAGTCAGGTGTAGGAAGAGTATCTCTACTTCTCGAGACCAAGGCAAGGGGAGGCAAGCTGAGAAGGAGGGCACTAAGCGAAAAGTTTTGGATTTGCAGACAGAACTCTCTCTCTCTCTCTCTCTCTCTCTCTCTCTCTCTCTCTCTCTCTGTTTGTGTGTGTGTGTATGAGAGAGAGACACAGACACAGAGACACAGAGAGATAGAGACAGAGGGAGATGGAGGGAGAGGGGATGTATATAAACAGCTTTTCTCTCATTTCCTTTAGGCCTTTCTAGGAGAGTCCTCCAAACTGTACACTACCCCCCTTGAACTGTAGTCTCAATTATTACTTAGTCATTCTTTCCAAATTGGAACATGCCCTCTTGGAGGGAGGATCTTTCCCAAAGGTCCTCCCTATCTTATAAAAGTGGTAACAATTGCTGAGGAGAAGAACCTTTCGGAGCCTATATGAAAATCCTGCATGGAGATCCAGGGGAACAACCTTTGGGAGTCATCACCCTTGATGGGGTTATTACTTTCAGTGATACAACTGCCTTTGAGACAGGGATGTGCCTGGAATTAAGACCCCATACAGACATTGCATATATGTATGTAACCCTGGTACACACACTGGTTCACTAAGCTAGACTTGGGTAGAATTGTTTTTTTTTTTTTTTAATCTGTCTTCAATGGCTTTTTTAGATGATAGATGTCTGTTAAATTTTCCTCAAGAAAAGCCTCATGACACAATGTTTGCCCACACCATGACAGACAGAACCAGTGATTGGTTGGAAAGAAATTGTTGCATGACCCCACAGTGAGTGCTGAGATAGGCAAGTGAGGATGATCTAGCTGAGGGTGGATCATCTGTGAGATAACACGGGCATGACTACATTTCCCCATGTGGTATGGAATAGTATTCTCCACTGGTGTGGTATTGCTGATGTACAATGGTCATTTAATCCCCATTGATGTAGTATTGTTGACTCATCCCTGTGATGGTCATTTAAACAAGGCCAGGCTATCTGAGAGTTGTGTGTCCCTGCTGAGCTCCAACATCTTGGAATGTGTGGGAAGGTTGGGGAGTGAGAAGGAAAAGACTGTGGTAAGAAGTGATAGAAGATACCCCTAAGAATTTTAATAGAGAGAAAGGGGAAAATCCTTAATCATGGCCTGGTGCATGAGTCGGGTGGTGCTAGGTTTAGTTTTCAACCCACTGCCTTTTTGCAGTGTACATAATAAACTTTACCTACAGCTCCCTAACACACACACCATAGTTTGCATGTGGTGGTCAGAGGACAACTTCTACCATGTTGAAGCTGTGCTGAATACTGCAGGTTGACTGACCCACATGAATGCTGGAATTACAAATGTGAGCCACTGTATGTACTCTTGACACACACTTGGGTTCTAGGGGTCAGACTCAGGTCACCAGGCTTTTAAGACAAGGATATTTACCTACCAAGTCAGTCCAACTGTTGGTTGCATTGAAATAATCTGAAAACTGACTAGTATTTCATTGTCTTTAATTAAATTCTCACTACTTCAATCCTCTTTGACTGAGGTCTGAAGTTCTAAGTTCACTCTGGCAATCACACAGTCTACAAACCCTCACAACCCTTTTATTGAATTTTGTTGCAACGAAATGGGGAAATATATTAAGAGATGGTTTGCTGGAGCCTAAAGATTGTTCTTGGAATTCAAATAATCCAAATCTTAAGCTGCTCAGTGCCTAGAATAATGAGTCAGAAGTAGGAGGCTTCAACGTATTCTTCATGTCTCTGATACCCTGATAAAAGGTTCTTGGAGGCTGAAAGCCATGTCTTATCACATCACTTCTTGTAAATCCTACATCTCAGTATTTTCAGTTCAAGAAAACTTTGTGGCATTCACTTTTATTAAGGCATCTTAATGGTATAGATGACTAAGAGACTATGAATTTCTCTTTATCAGAAAGAGCCTGGGTTCCTTCTGTTACCCTTGAACTCTCACGTAATTACTATAAACATCCTCTCATCACTGTTCAAAGTGTCTTGGTTGTCACATTATGTTTTATGAAGACTTCAAGGTTAGGTAAACTGAGGCTGACAAGAGCTGAGTTATTTAGTCTGGCTTACACATGTGAGTTAGGATTTTTACTTAAACTCAGATATCTTTTCCCCTCTTTTAATGAAAATGGATTCTTTTCTCAAACAACATATCCTGATTTCAGTTTCCCGTCCTTTTACTTCTTCAAATTCCTCCTCACCTTCCCTCCTCTCCAGATCCACTCCCTGCTGGTCTCCCATTAGAAAAGAATAGGTTTCTAAGAGATAACGGATAAACATAACAAAATAAAATATAATAAGGTAAAAACCCCAACAGAAAGCACAAGAATCAGACACACTCGACGAGACACTCAAGAGTCACATAAAACACTAAACTGAAAGCTATAACACACACACACACACACACACACACACACACAGAGGATGTTGTGTAGACCCATGCAGGTCCTGTGCTTTCTGCTTTAGTGTCTGTGAGTTCAAATGAACTTTCCTCAGCTGATTTAGAGAGCCTTGTTCTACCAGTTTCCTCCATCCCCTCTGACTTTTACACCTTTACTGCTGCCCCTTGCTGATTTGATAGAGACGGTCCATTTAGGGATGTGTCTTCTAAGGTCTCTCACTCTTTGTGTAATGTCTGGCTGTGAATTTCTGTATTTGTTCCCATCTGCTGCAGGAGGAAGCTTTTTTTAATGATGACTGAATAAGGCACTAATCTATAAGTAGAGCAGAATATTATTAGGAGTCATTTTATCACTACTGTTTTTTTTTTAAAGGACCAGTAGTTTGGTTTTAACCTAGGTCTCTGGGGTATCTAGTTTCTGAGTCTTGGTCACTCAAGGAGTGTCAGTTATGGATTCCATCTCATCGAGTGGGCCTTAAGTCAAATCAGATGTTCATTGGTTACTCCCTCAAGCTTTACAGCCCAATTACTCTTGCATATTTTGCAGGCAGGACAGCCTTGTAAATCATGGCTTTTGTGGCTGGGTTGGTGTTTACATTTCTCTTTTGGTAGCCTGAAAGGTTTCTTTCCATATCAAAGACACTAGAACATGGGGATGAAAGGCACCAGTTCACCCTACCTATTTTCAATGAGTTATGTGGATGCTGTCCTCAGCAATGAGGCCTTGCAGTCAGTTTGTGGAGAGCAACCCATTTTCTTGACAACACTCTGAGGATTTCTATCAGATCCCTTTGGCCAACAATTCAATTGGATGTAACTCAGTCCTGATACTGGAAGCTTCATTTGGTGAAAAGAGATGACCAGTTAGGACGACGTCTATACCTTTAGTTTGGAGACTTCATTATGATTTCCTGATATATTTTAGGAAGTTTTGACACAACTAGGTTTCCATACCACCCCTCAAATGCTCCTCACTTAACTGATGTCTCTCTCTCTCTCTCTCAATTCCCTCTCTCAGCCTTATTTCTCCTCCCTGTTTTCCACCTGATCCTCCCATTCCATCCCCACCAACCCCTGGTCCACCTATAAAGTTTATTCTATTTCCACCTCCCATGAAGATCCACATGCCTCTCCTAGTTCCGTTCTTTATATCTAACCTTTCTGGGTCTATGGATTGTTGCTTGGTTATCATTTATTTAATCGCTAATATACCACATTTTCTTTATCCATTCTTTTTGTTGACAGACATCTACATTGTTTCAAGTTTCTGGCTATTGTGAATTGAGCATCAATGGACATAATTGATCAAGTATCCTTGTGGTAGAATGAAGCATCCTTTGGGTATATGACCAAGAGTGGTATAGATGGGTCTTGAAGTAGATCATTTCCCAATTTTCTGAGGAAGCACCATATGGACTTCCATAGTGGCTATACAAGTTTGAATTCCCATCCATAGTGAATGAGTGTTCCCCTTATTTTACATCCTCCCCAGCATGACCTGAAACTTATGTTTTGGGATCTTTGAAGTTCTGACAGGTAGAAGATGGAATCTCAAAACAGTTTTGATTTGCATTCCCTGATGGCTAAGGATGTTAATCATGTCTTTAAGTGTGTCTTGGCCATTTGAGTTTCCTCTATTGAAAACACTCTGTTTAGATCTGTACCCCATTTTTAATTGGAATATTTGGCTTTGTGATATCTAGTTTAAGTTTTTTTTTATATATTTTGGATATTAATACTCTATTGGATGTGGAGTTGGTAAAAATCTTTTCCAATTCTATAGGCTGTTCCTTTGCCCTAATGACAGTGTCCTTTGCTTTACAGAAGCTTTTCAGTTTCATGAGGTCCTATTCATTAATTGTTGAACTTAGTGTCTAGTTCCATGCTAACAGTGCTCTGTTAAGGAATTCTGCTCTGCCAATGACTCCAAGGCTATCCAACACTTCCTTTTCTATCAGCTTCTGTGTTTCTGGTTTTCTGTTGTAAACTCAAGATATCTTATTTGCTCTAGTACATGTGCTGCTTTCTCAGGTATAATCTGACATAGAGTTGTCTAGACATTTAATGGATAAACAAAGGACAGCTGAAGTCTATTTCATAATCTGATAAATAATAAAGACACATACTATTCTTTTATAATGTACCAAAAACATTTCCATGAGAGTTGAGCAAATTACTTAAGCTATTGAAATAATTAGGTGTTGCAAGTTTTATGGTTCTTTCCTATGGTTTATAGGTCTCTTGGTATAAGATGTCAAAATGGATATTGTCATCATATACCAAATCTTTTCTCATTAAAATTATATTAAAATAATATTTGCTTAATGAGGATGAATCACTAACTAATAGTTGTTAAAGATGTGTTATGAAACTATGGATATAATCCCTGAAAGTGTAGTCCTACAGATATATTAAATATGGTTACATTTGACTTCTATAGATGTCCATGGGATATTGATCACTTGAAAATATTTTAAGAATTTAATCCATTCCATGACATAAGGCATTTGTTGAATATATAAATCTAATAACAAGAGAACTTATTCTCATCTTCTATTTCTTCCATAGATTAAAGTGTATAACAATGAGGAGTGAAGGAAACATCACATAAAATGTTTTTCTTTCATTTGTTTTCTTTTTTATGAACAAGTATTTGATAGGTGTTTCATTAAGGGTAAACGAGAATACATGATAATAAAATCTGCAGGTCAAAATAGTAGCAGTTGAGCAAACTAAACCTGTTCCTCCATCATGATTAGTTCATGGTAATAAAATTAATTTCTCATTCATTTAGTTCCACTGAGGTTCATAATACCAAAATTTTGTGGTGTTTCCACCTGAATGTATGAGTTCAAGGTCATCATTATGGGACTGATAGACTTTCAGAGACACATGTACTCTGGCATTCTCAATCTAAAGGCCACATATTATTAATGTTCCTAGTTCATTTTCCAAAAAGGAATCTCATGATTCTTATGCAACTTCAAATGAGTCTGGGAAGTAGGCAGATAACACAGGGACAGTTGCAATATTGCTGCTTTGCCATCACGGGAGGCTGAGATTTCCTCTTGATAGAGGCAAACAGATGTTGACAATAGACAGTAATATCTACCAAAAATCTGCATTCTTTCAAACATGTTTTCTCTTGAAATGATAATGCTTCTCTTTAAAATGAGTTTACCATACCAGGCATTTCTCCCACATGACTCTTCACCTAAGCCATTTCCCCTGCATATGCAGAGGACTATTGTGGCATTAATAAGAGAAACACTCTCTTTGGGAAAGAGGAAGGCAAATTTAAAAAAAAAGAAAGGAAGAAAGGAAATGAAAAATGTCAGTTTATTTTGTAGATCTTTATGTCAAGGTAAGAAACTCTGACCTACTGTGGTTTGATGCTTCAATTTTAAAGAACTGAGTTAAATTTGGTGTGGGATGTGGGTGTGCAAAAATGATTTCATGCATAGACTCAATTTGCTGTAGTAGAAAGCTCATCATCACAAAGGTATCTTATAACTTATTATATGGTAAGTATGTCAAGTATCAGAATCAATCAATGCAAGGAGAGAACACCCTGCTTGGAGCTTTCTTCTTCTACTTGATGAAGTCATATTAGCATAAGAAATTAGGTCTGCTTGTAATTGTTTTGATACATGAAAAAGAAAAGGGGTCAGTTGAAGCAGGCCATAAAGACATTATGACCAAGCTGACATTTCAAAAACAGACCACTTAGACACTGCAAAACCTGCACCTTCTAGAGTAGGACACAGCCTCTCTACAAGGAACCATCCTTCTCTTCTTAGGTGTCTCAGTAAATAAATGCACTTAAACATAGTCATTTGTTTTCTCACCAATTCACCCTAAGAGAAAACCAATACACAAGTCACTTAACCATATTATATGCATATGTACATTTAAAGTATTTCACCTATGATGATTTAATTTGCTTATAAATAGCTTCTCTGGAGGCTGCCCTTATCTGGTGCACTGCCCTTAGTGACATCTCTTTGATACACACATCAGGGAACTTATGGAAGTGTGAAATACATTCAGATCACAATATGTAAATCTCTGTATAAAAGTATGCTGCCATAGATTCAGTCTATTCCTCAAGTTTTCAAACTCTCATGCCGTCATTCATTCCTTCCTACCTTATGTCACAACCAATGAAATAGCTGTCTTGTGAATTTTAAAGCTATGGTTTTCTTTTAATAACATCTATATTCTTTTCAAGTTGTTTAGATATGTTATTTAGATGTATGTATGATGTTTTGCTGCCTAGGTCATTAGTACAAGACTTCTGAGAGATATTCATGTACACAAGTTCATGTACACAATCGGGAATGGTTCATTCTTTTAAAGCCATGTTCCTAGTGATTGTTGTTGTTGTGAAAGAAGGATTGGGGAAATTAACTCTAGCTGTTTTAACTAGTGAGAGATCAGAATTTGAGATCCCAGAAGGAGCCATCAGTTTCTATCTGTGCCCAGTGTTGCAGTATGTAATCAAGACAACTCCTTTTTTAGAGGAAACAATTTTCAAAAGCATAATCAAACACATAAAATGGTCAGGGTGGGGACGTAAGTCTCTGTCCTTGAATTACCTTCAATAAGCTTTCCAGTTAATTACTTTTTCTGCCAAATTTATTCTGAGTACACTACCATCTTGCCATGAACATAAAACAAACAAATATACAAGCAACAGCTAAAGAATCCAGTACTAAAGAAGCAGAAGCAGCAGGATAACTACAAGTCTAGGCCAGTCTGGTCTATACAATGAGTTCCAGCCCATTCAGGGTTGCATAGTGAGGCTGTCCAAAAAAAAAAAAAAGTTAAAAAAAGCAAATATACAAATATGTGAGAAAGATTAATGGATTATACCTTTATCCCAAAATATAATTTCAGAGTAACAAGTAGAGAAGCTGTTACTTGCAACTGGGAGAAGATAAATTATAAAGACCTTTCTAAACCACATTGTTAGACTGCCATTTATTTTTCTGCTATGCCCTTTTGTGTCCTTGTGGCGATAGATTTGTGTTGAAAGCTCAACATTTTGCCTAAGACCTTTCTAACAATGTCCTCAATACATACAAGAAAATTGCTTAAAGTTCTGGTTTCTTCTTCTTACCTTGCTAATTGTTTATAGTGTAGAACACTTGGAAAGGTAGAGGTGGTTCCAGTAATGCATACATTTTCTGTAGTTATTGCATAACCAATATTTGGTGAATTCGTTAATTTTTATTGCAGTCTTGGCCTTTGTATTCACTCTTTTGAGAAAAGCACTGGAATTCCTTACTTGGGAGAAATATTACATGTATTTAAATCTGCAGTCATGGTTTACTCTGTTTTTAGGAATCGTATTTACAGAAAGCTACCCTTCTTTTGCAACACATCTTTCTCTTATCAGATCTCATTGAAATGTTGCCAAGTCAGCCAAGGCAGTATTTACCCAGGGAAATCAAAGTCATGGAAAAAATTTATTAAACTTCAGTGAAAACATTTACTGTTACAAAGCAGTCCTTTCTTCAGTATTTTTGAAAAAGGCAAAACAGTGCATATGACTCTCCATTTCAATATTTACAAAAGCAAGCAAGTCAACAGAGGACATCTGTGTGTGTGTGTGTGTGTGTGTGTTAGATGAGATATGTGAGATATGGCTGGAGAAAGTAGAGCAGAGTGAGAACAAAAAAAGTTTGCCATGTACTTTACGTCTCTCATGATAGAATTTATACGTGATTTTACTTCTTACTAGTAAACAAGCTCATTTTTAATTTGGTTGATGTTATACAACTAGAAATTAACATTCCGGTGTTACGTGCTTGACTACATAAAGCAGGCCCAGTGGTGAACACATAAACACCGTGTGTCCTTACAGCATGAGAGGCTAACCCTGAACTTGGGGGACTCACTTGAGTCTCTCATTACAGGAAGTGAGCTGGGTTTCTAGTACTGGCATGATTTCCTTCCAGCTGAGTGGGCCTTGAGTTCAATTAGACAGCTGGTTTACCACCGACATGTGAGTGCCACTTGCTGCACCTTTACAGATATTTTGCAATGCTGGTCATTGCTGCGGTTCATCAATGTTACAGCTGCACAGGGCTGTTAATAATTTCCCTCCCTTACTAGCTTGCATTTTATTTTCTGGCACCATGGAAGCTGGACCTTATGAAGGACCATAGGAACACAAACATCAAAATGGACTTGGCAGCTTCTATTTATTTATTTGTGTGTGCATATGTGTGTGCATATGCGTGTGTATATATTTGTGCATATATGCATGTGTGTATATGAGTGTGTGTATATATGTGTGTACGTGCATGTGTATGTATACATATGTGTGTTATATGTGTATGTATGCATATATGTGTGTGTTTGTGGATATTATATGTGTATGAGTGTGTGTATATATACATATGTATATGTATATATGTGTATATGTGTGTGTTTGTGGATATTATGTGTGTATATATACATATATATGTATATGTGTGTATATGAGTGTGTGTATATATGTGTGTACATGCGTGTGTATGTATGTATACATATGTGTGTGTTATATGTGTATGTATACATATATGCGTATATGTGTGTGTTTGTGGATATTATGTGTGTATGAGTGTGTGTATATATACATATATATATGTATATGTGTGTATATGAGTGTGTAACAATAATACTAGAGAAAGAAAGAGATTATTACTTGGAGCAGGGGAACATGTAAAGAATTGGAGTTGGGGTCATAAGAGGGGCTGGTGTGATGAAAAGGAAGGGGGAAAGTGATATAATTAGATTTTAATTAATATGTATTAAAACTAAAGATAAAGAAAATAAAATAAAAATCTAAAAGCAGATTACCAAACTCAAATAATTAACTAAAATCACATATTTTGACAACAACAATAACAAAAATGTTTTGAAAGCGGAGTCAGAGTTCTGGTGTGTCAAATACCCACCAGCCTGGGAATTCCCTACACCATTGCTGTCTGAAGACGTGCGCGCTGCTCAGTTTCCGCCCCAGTCTCGCACTTGGCTGCCTGTGTCTGTCGGACAGATCCTCTGTCGTAGCAGTGGCTCCTGCCTTCCTCCCAGCAGTAGACTATTCCATTCTGCAATCACTGAATAGCCTTCCCTCTGGAGAGAAAATCCTGTGTGAGGAGGAGTTAGTGCCCTCATCACAAGTGTTCACTCTGGAACATTAGCCTTCTTGGATCTGATCAGAGCCGGGGAAGGATCACACTAGTTATCAGCAAAAATGTACATGCATGCATCTACCTACATACATACACACATGCACGTGTGTATGTGAGGGGGGGAAGAGGGGGAGAGAGAGGAGAAAAATGCTATTTACTCTTACAGAGCTTTTCACAATTCACTCTGTTTTTAAACTTACAGATTATTTTTCTTTGCTATCAGAAGGCTCGCAATTGTGTTGGTTTGATTCTTCTTTTCCCACTTTCGTTGGCTGCTCTAGATTCCTAGGAGAGTGATGGAAAGTTGCCCTCACACGGACGATGAACCTTCGCAAGGACAGTCGGTGGCTGGGCATGAAGGCTCTGGGTAAACACGGCGGCTCTGTTTAAACTGCTCTGTGAGCTGCTGTCATTCTCCTCTGATAGCACAATGGAGTGTTTGTAGGACATTCAAGTGTACCAACTTAGCTAAACTCACAAGTTAATCATTCAAAATTTGAATACTGTTGAGATGATAACTGAGGATCTGAAAGGGCAGGTGCATGGTCTGGCGCTCCCAGCTGAGGGTTGGGAGATCTAGACCTGGCGCTGCAGACCCCAGATGACATACTCACTCCAGGGGGCGGGGGAGAGGGGGTAAAGCTGTACTTTCCATTTCTCCTTTCTTCCCTTTTTACCACCACAGCCATTTTTCTTGAGATGCCGCCCTACTTAACTTCCATTTGAAAATAACGACCACATGATTGAGACACTTGGGAGATCCAAGTAGGCTCGGAACCTACTTCCTTAACTTCCAGCTCACCTTTCAGTGACAAGATATCTCCGGCTAAATGAGAAGAGAAAAAAAAGTGTTCACAATGTGCTCACCAGCTTTTCAGAAGAGGCAGAAGTGCAACTTCCTTAGCGTCCTTCCTTCCCCGCAGTCAAAGTGAGCTCTGTAAAACAGTTTTCAGATCGTCATGCATGCCAAGGGCCTCCGTGTTGTTCCTTTCTGTCCTGCGTGACCCTCAAATAAAACGGAAACTTTCTATGCTCATGACTTTCTCTACATGTGGTGCTCACAGGGGCACGGGGTCATGCTACCAATATATTTTTAAGCTTCACACAATTACCCTCAACCTCAGTAAAGCATGGAAGCAGCGGGACAGTATTTATGGCCTGTCCCTATGAAAGCCACTGTCTTAGACAGACCCACAGGAGCCGAACATTATGTAGTGCTTCTAAAGACTATGCAGGAACAGCATAGGGCTAACGTATTTAAACATCCCATTACTGCGCTTTTGAATGTCAGTTCTTCGAGCCTAGATTTCTGGCTCTGAAGCTGAGCTGTGTGGTTCCTCTGCAGGGTGCCGCGGCGGAAATTATGTCTCCCTCCATTTTCCTATCACCTATTATTTTCCAAACAAAATTATCATCCTGCATTTTACAAAGTTTAGGAGGGGTGGTTATTAACTTTAATCACATAGATCCAAGGACACTTCACAATATATTACCACTTTGCTCCACTAAGCCTAGCTATTTAACTTGTTCTGAAGTAAACACCTCACACATTGCAGCATAGAGGTGAAAATAAATTTTTGGTTTTCATGGCATTGTTCGCTGAGCTTTCTTGTACTTCAGTGAAGGTCCAATCTCCTTTTTTTTTAAAGAACAAAAATAAAATACAAAAGCAGAAGATAAACGTTATGTTTTGAAAGTAAAGTGTCCACCAAAGCCTTATATGCTTGAACCCTGCCCCTCTTTGCCCCACTGACAGCTCTGCTTCCAGAGGCTATGGACCCTTTGAGAGGTGAGGCATCCGTAGAGGAGGTGGGTTGCTGACACTGGGCCATGGGACAATATATGCTTGTGTTCCTGATTCACTTTTTTTCTCCTCTAAGGTTAGCACCTGTGAGCAAGCTGTGCCACAAGGTCTTGCCACCAGTGACCAAAACACTCCCACTACCATGATGCCCCCAACAGGGTGGACAATGTCCCCTGAATATTGAGCTAAAATAATCCCTTCCTCCCTTAACTTGCTTCTGCTAGGTACTTGGTCATGGCTAGGGAAAAAGTCATGAATGTAGATATTAACTTTCTATTTGACACACAACACATATTTGAATTAATGTAGTAGGAAATCCATAGCTTAAAATCACTTTAAATCACTTCTCCAAGATAGTATAGCAACTGTGGCAGGATGTATATATGTACATATATGTATATATGTACACATATGTATAATATATATGTGTGTGTGTATATACACATATATGTATATGAAGAATGTTCTGTACTTTCCCATTTGTTACATTGTATGTATGTTTTCTCAACCCACCTGTTACACCAGCCTTGCACATTTCACAGGTGTGTTCGACTGCTGGGATGTCCAATCTGCCTTTGTGGAAATCACTGGCAGATGGCCGGCTTATTGTGATGAGTGATGCAAGATTCTTTGGAATCATTCAACTTGACATTTACATTGTAGTGTCCCCTGAAGATAAAGATTCTCTCTCTAGCCTTTAGTGTAACTGAAAGTTGTCCTGTGTCCCATCTAGCTGCTTATAAAATAATCACTCAGAAGCTTTTATTAATTATAGCTGCTCAGCCATTAGTTCAGGCTTACTACTGACTAGCTCTTACACTTAAATTAACCCATAATTCTTATCTATGTGTAGCCACATGGCTTGGTACCTTTTCTCAGTTCTGCCTTGTCATCTTGCTTCCTCTGTGTCTGGCTGGTGACTCCTGACTCAAGCTTTCCTCTTCCCAGAATCCTTGTCTGCTTATCCAGCCTATACTTCCTGTCTGGCTACTGGCCCAGCAGCATTTTATTTATCAACACACATTCCCAACATACAGAACGACATCCCACAGTACTCTAGAGTGACACTTGATCTGTTGGCTTGTGTTCCTAGATCAGTGTCAGCCACAGCTCGATTGATAAGGCATAGGGGATATCCCATTAAGAAAGTCTTCTAGAATGCCCCTCAATACCTATTGCAATACCCCTCCCACTTACTAATAGTAATTCAGAGGCCTGCTATGCTGGTAAGGAAAAGATTAGAGGAAAGAAACAGTGGGAAGAAACAAAGCAAGGTAAACTCGTGACACTCATAATGGGAACCTGGGCTCTTTGGTCTATACTCTGTTATCCAAGTTAATTCTGGATAAATCTTGATAACATTACAAATCAATATCTTAATGGAAATAGATTATTTGATCATATAATAAACCTCTATTCTACATGATCCTTTCAACAGAGATAGAAATTCATGAGTCTCAATGTTTCATAAATTGACATTTAAATGTAGTGCGTTGGCATCTTCTGGGACACGAATGAAATGTTTTTTAAAAGTAGACACCTATGCCATAGACCATAATAACCTAAAGACATGAGTATCTTTTTCCTTTAACTTTCATGTTGGCTATCAACTTACTTGATCATAAATGGATAAACTAATGTTTTAAGGATCCATAACAAAAAAACTAAGTATTTTGACCTTAAATGAATGGTTATTTCAGAACAGGAACAATGAAACAAAACACATACCAACACACACACACACACACACACACACACACACACTGCTGCTCACTGTTGGTTTTTACCTTTCACAACTCCATAAAAAACAAGAAGCAACCTTATAAAAAGGAATGTCACCATGTAAAATAAAATTTAACCGGTGTGGTGGCTTGAATAAGAATGTCCATCACAGGCTCATATGTTTGAAGGCTTGGTCCCCATTCAGTGGACTGTTGCAGAGGCAGTAGGAGGTGTGGCCTTGCTGAAGGAGGCATAACACAGGGGGATGAGCTGTGAGTTTGTAAAAGTCCAAACCATGTTCTCTCTCTCTCTGTCTGTCTCTCTCTCTGTCTCTGTCTCTGTCTCTCTGTCTCTCTCTGTCTCTCTCTGTCTCTCTCTGTCTCTGTCTCTCTCTCTCTCTCTCTCTGCCAGCTATTTGCAGATCAAATGTAAGACCTTGGCAACTTCTCCAGCACCAGACCAGCTTGTGCACCACCATACTCTCCATCATGATGATAATAGATAACCCGCTGAAACTATAAGCAAGCCCCCAATTAAATGCTTTGTCCCCCTATAAGTTGTCTTAGTTATGGTGTCTCCTCACAGCAATAGAGACAACTTGTCACCAAAAAAAAAAGTTTATTCTAAAAACTCCTGAAAATGTGTGGCAAAGGCAAAAAAGTTGTATCAATGTTGATGTGTTTAAATTCAAAAGAGACCTAAATAGGGGTTTCCCAAAGGAAGGCAGATCAAAGGTCAAGAGGTCTGAAAAAGAAATGTTCAGCCACAGTAATCATCAGGAGCCACAGCAAGGTAAAATGGCTATCAAGAAAGCCAAATATAACAAGGGCTGGGAAGGATGTGGGTTAAAAAGGAACACTTCCACACTGTTGATAGGAATGCAAAACATCATTATGGTGGATTTCAGAAACATGAAACAGATCTAACATATGATCTAACCGCGCCATTCTTAGGGGCATATAGTGCAGGAATGAAAGTCAGCCAATTAAAACATGTCTGTGCTCCTAGGCTGGATACATCTCTGCTCATAGCAGCCTTGAGCTGGGCTGCTTCAGGGTATTGAGTAGCTAATGCGTGAATCTTGTTATTTGTAGCAACATGCATTGTCACTGGAGACTATTAGGTCGAGTAAAGAAAGCCAGGTACAGAGAGATGAGTGTGGTATTTTACATAGAAGTTGACAATGGCACGGAGGTTACTAGAACCTGGAGACTAGGTAGTAAGAGGAGCAGGACAGTGGTCAACAGATAGACAGTGATTGACAGAGACAAGAAACTCTGGTGAAAGGCAGGGTGACAACAAGCCAAAAGGGTGTTTTTTTTTTTTTTTTTTTTTGTTTTTTTTTTTTTTTTTTTTTTTTTTTTTTTTTTAAAGCCTGAATGAAATGGCTTTACATGTCTCACCTTAAACAAGTTGTAAATATTTGAAGAGATACTTGTTGTAAGTATTTTATCATAGGAGATAAATACCAAAATAACCCATGGTACCCATTAATATGCATGGGTATGTGTACGTGTGTGTTGTATATAAATTTAAGTTCTTATGTGTCAGTGGAAAGAAATAAATTTATTTTTTAAACTATGTAAATGAATTTCACATGCAAGAACTCATTATATGTAAGAGAGACTAGTCCTTCATCTGTTATCTCTATTATCTTCTTCGGTTACTGGAAGATCTTCACGTCTTTCCCTCTGCTCTTGTCTCTGGGAAAAAACAAACCAAATCATGCAATGAGTCTACTGTTTAAATTCACGGTTTCCCCTTTGCACAAATGCTCTGGAGACTTTCTTCTATCTCAGAAAATAAATAATCAGAGATTTTGGATAGATATTTTTGTTATATTTAGATAGAGTTTTATAACAGACAGCGGCATGGATTCATGTTTTAAATTCTTCCAATTTGTTCTTGAATACTGTCTTTGGCAAAGACTAAATTAAATAGAATATATATATATATATATATATATATATATATATATATATATATATAGTTACTAATGCAAATGTATTGTGCAGTGTTCTTTCAACTTAAAAAACAGAATGATTTGTTTTCCCTGTTTATTGTAATATTCCATTTTTATTGGATGCATTTTCTATCTGTTTGAACATTTAACAATATTCATAGTTTATATTATCATATGACTGGGGGATCATACCTCTCTAACCTACCATTCCTTCATCAGATGTGTTCTTATAGTTTTATGTAGGAAGATGAAAAATCTATATATGCACGTACACGTTGGAAATGGTAAACAGGAGAAAAACCAGCAACATTTTAACGTGAATAAATATTAGGCTTTTGAAGTTTAAAAAGTGATGTAATTGACCTAATGAAAAGTTTGCAAAAACTTTAGTGTAGTACAGTGGGTGGAGAGTCATGATTACAGACATTGATTTAGTGACTCAATGACTTTAATTACCAAAGAATCCCACGGTCTCCTTTGTTAATAATGTTGTGATCATTTAATATACTTATATCAATCTATTTGACTCTAAAAGCATCATTTTACAGTTCATGCCTATCCCATAACATTTTGTGAAACCTGAGATACACAATAAAATTCAGTTTAAAATTTAAAATAACATAAAATTTGTAAGTAAACATGAATAATGTCTTATATAAAAAAGAGGAATGAAGAACACTACCCCAAAATTGATCACAATAGCATAAAAATGAATTGTATGCAGCTGGGAATACTCTGAAGTGGATCAACCGGAACATAAATAAATTTCTCTGCCATTAACTTTTGCTGTATAGATACTCACATTGCCAAAACAGTAAAGAACGTGGTAAATGCATCAATTCTCATACTCTTTTTTTCTGAGAGTACCTCTTCACACGTTACCTTTTCAATGTGTTCAATACTGAGAGGTCCTCTGCCCCTGTCACTAATGGCAGGTGTTATATTTCTGCTTGTAGAGTCCTTCTCTGTTACTTATTACTGCTTCTTCTGGATTTGTTAAGTTGCACACATATTTCCCCACATTCTTGTGTTCATGGTATCAGCAGAAACTGTAGACACCACAACTAACACTAATAAAGGAGCCCCTCCCTTTTGACAAGGAAGCACAACACAGACAGGGTTTGGTCAGCCGTTGGAAGTCACGTGGAATCAAAAGTCTCTTCCTGTGTTGTCTTCTCTAAGGCTCATGCCAGAAGAACTATGTACTTGAAAAGCTTCCATTTGCCATTAGTTTCAGGCAGGTTAAACATAACAAATGTGAAGTACATTTACATCATCAGTTATATTAGCTTTCTAAATAATAATTGGAAAAGTTTAGGCTAATATTAACTAAAACTGAAGGGATCTATGAAGTTTTATATATGTTTACTATTGGATTAGATCTCGTTCCTTATCATTATAACCTGTGATCATCCTATACCTGTGATCACTCTATACCTGTGATCACTCTATACCTGTGATCACCCTATACCTGTGGTCACTCTATACCTGTGATCACTCTATACCTGTGATCATCCTATACCTGTGATCATTCTATACCTGTGACCATCCTATACCTGTGATCATCCTATACCTGTGATCATTCTATACCTGTGATCATTCTTTCTATACCTGTGGTCATTATAAATTGTGATCATTATATAACTGTGGTCATTATTATATACCTGTGCTTATTATCATATGCCCATGGATATAATATATACCTGGTTATTATATACCTGTGGTCATTATGTACTTGTGGTCATTATATAACTGTGGTCATCATCATGTATCTGTAATCATTATTATATAACTGTGGTCATTATATACCTGTGATCATTATAAACTGTGGTCATTATATACCTATTATCATTATATGCTTCTGGTCATTACACCCAGTGATCTTTATATAAACTGTGTAGAGATGTTAATGGTACTGAAGTGTAGTGATCCCTCCCATGCACTAGACCTGGTGTATGTACAGTCTAACAATCGTGTTGTCCTAGTAATGGCTCTGTGGGGTGTAATGATCATAGTTGTTCTACATTAGAAAAATGGGGTGCAGTTTAGTTTAAGACATTTGCTTAACAGAAAAGCAGTGGATTCTATCCCTCCTACTGCAAAATAGAAAACAAACAGAAGCAGAGACTCAGCACTCAGTTAAAGATGCAAATGTGGAAAATAGTCCTGTGGTTGTAACAAAAATGCCTTACTACCCATGACCTAAAGAGATGTGCACTTCCTGGAACTGATTCTCTACATTTATTTGTTATCTCTATTTCAGTACAAAGGCTTCAATTCAAGAGGTCAGTTAAAATAGTTTTACTTCATATTTATATATGTTGTCTGCTTGCCTGTATGTGGATCACATATGTGCCTGGTGTCTTGGAGGCCAGAAGAAAGCATTGGATTCCCTAGAACTGGAGGTACAGAATAGTCTGTTGATGCTGGGACTCAAAGTGAGGTTCTCTACATGGCAACAAGTGCCATATTGTCAGCCCAATTCTGCATTTTTTTTGCTTGATTTGTTTCATTTTGAGAGAGGGTCTTTCTATGTAGCTCTGGCTGTCTTGGAATTCACTAGGTGTCTTTTTAAAAAATATTTTTATTTTATAATTAATTTAATTTTACATATCAGCCACAGATTCCCCTGTCCTTCCTCCTTCCACCCCCCAGCCTTCCCCCCAATCCACCTCCCATTTTCATGTCCTCCAAGGCAAGGTCTCCCCTGGGGAGTCAGCCCAGCCTGGTACATTCAGTTGAGGCAGGTCCAGTCCCTTCCTCCTTACACCAAGGCTGAGCAAAGTGTCTCAGCATAGGCCCTAGATTCCAAAAAGCCAACTCTTGCACCAAGGACAGGTCCTGGTCCTACTGTCTGGGGGCCTCCTAAACAGTTCAAGCTAATCAGCTGTCTCACTTAACCAGAGGGCCTGGTCCAGTTCCATGGGGGCTCCTCAGCTATTGGCTCACAGTTTATGTGTTTCCACTAGTTTGGCTATTTGTCACTGTGCTTTTTCCAGTCATGGTCTCAATATCTCTTGCTCATATAATCCCTCCTCTCTCTTGCCGATTGGACTCCTGGAGTTCCACGTGGGGTTTGGCCATGGATCTCTGCATCTGCTTCCATCAGTCACTGGATGGGAGTTCTATCATGACAGTTAGGGTGTTCGGCCATCTGATCACCAGAGTGGGTCAGCTCAGGCACTCTTTCAACCATTGCCAGTAGTCTATAGTGGAGGTATCTTTGTGGATTTCTGGGGACCTCTCTAGCACTCTACTTCTTCCTATTCCCATGGGGCCTATTACATTAAGAACATGCCCATATAACCTTATGTTGGGTCCGGGGTCACACAATAATAAGGCACAGACCACCAAAATGTATTATATCAGAAGCAAACATTATTCCAGAAAATACCAAAGGAGGGAAAAAAAATCACAGTGGGGCACAACATATATCAACTAGCTGAGACCACAGGCAGTGTTCAGGATTCTGGAGCTGTGGCACTGGAGACGGGTTCTGGCCCTCTTTTTAATAGTAAAATGGATAGCATCAGGCACGGGGTGCACGCTAGAAGTCTTGTAGAAACATCAGGCATGGGATGTATTCTAGAAGTCATGTAGAAACATCTATTAAAAGTTAACTTTGGTCCAGGCAGTTATTGTCTATAAGGGGCAAGGGGGTTAAAATTTGCCCCCTGACTGTTGACAGAGGAGCTGACTATAATCAGAGAGTCATTGCTAGAAGTTAACCTTTAGAGCTGATGACTGTCAGCTTTTATTTTTTTTTTAGGTTTACAATTTTATATTTCTATATTCCTGGACCCCTCACTTACAATAAAGGAACATTTTCTTGCTGTAAGAGTTTGATCCTAGATGTAGAATTTCCAGGTCTATTAATTTAAGCAATTTATCCTTTTTTACCCTGATATCTCTAGGTCACCATATATCAGAATATTTAGAAACAGTATTTCCTAAAATTGATAATGGAAAGAAAAAGAAAACAACAACACCTTTAGATAAATATACAGGGAATGTGGGAACAAACAGTGACTTTCTCAAAGCTGTCAACTTGCTATTTTTATACAATGTTTTGGGATGAAATAGAACAACAAAAAGTCTAATATAACATCTACAATGAGGAGCCTGGGAGACAGAGGGAACTGACCCCCAGGAATTTTCATCTGATCTCCAAAGAGCCTCCCTGTTGTACCTGTGTTCATTAGTGCACAGGTACAACACAAACATACACACACACTACCTACATACATGCACTACCTACCTACACACACACACACACACACACACACACACACACACACACACACGAATAAATAGACTTGCTTTTCAGCCACAGGCATTGTTTACTGGGAGCATTCACATGTTAGATACATGTCGAAACATGAAATTGGTCTTGTTACCAATTTTTATGGAGAATGCACTATGTAAATTGTTGTGGATAATGGGATTTTCACATCCAGAGAAATGTCCTGCTTTTAACTTTGTGCTGGTTAGTTTTTTGTTTTGTTTTGTTTTTTCAACTTGACATAAGCTAGGATCAATCTGGATGAAGGAACCTAAATTGAGGAAATACCTGCATGGGAATGACCTGTAGGCATGTCTGTGGGCTTTGATTATTTTGTTTGTTTGTTTTGTTTTTGTTTGTCTGATTTTGACTAATGATGGCTGTAGGACGGCCCAGTCCACTGTGAGCAGTGCCCCATCTGCACAGGTAGTCCCAGTTTGTATATAAAGACAAGCTGAGCAAGCCAGTAAGCAGCTTCCTTCTTGGCCTCTGCTTCAGTTCCCAGGTTCCTTTCTGACTTCTGTCAGCTGTGGACTGTGGGCTGTAAGATGAAATGAATCCTTTCCTCCCCAAGTCGTTTTTGGCCAAGAGCTTCTCACAGCAAGAGAAAGTAGACTATAGTAAGTTTCATAAATTTATTTTCATCTCTGAATAAACACAATTTTAAAACAACAATGGCATTGATGACCAGCTGATGATTAGAGGAATAGCTAGGTTTGGAAATTTTTCAATTGATTAGCTTTGTGAAAATTGATAATGAGAGTATTGGTGTGTGTATGCATGTGTGTGTGTGCAACAGCATAGAGGAAATATAGGAAATTAGGAATGAATTTTCATAATTTATTATAATCTAATTTATATGAAAGCAAGAAAGTACTTCTCTCTCTCTCTCTCTCTCTCTCTCTGTGTGTGTCACACAGAGAGAGAGAGAGAGAGAGAGAGAGAGAGAGACAGAGAGAGAGACAGAGAGAGAGAGACAGAGAGAAGTACTTTCTTATAAGGGCTCAGGTCCCTCCTCCCTGCACCAAGGCTGCGCAAAGTGTCCCACCATAGGCACTAGGCTCCAAAATGATGGCTCATGTACCAGGGATAGGTCCTAATCCTGCTGTCTGGGGCCCTCTAAACAGTTCAAGCTAAACAACTGTCTCGCTTATCCAGAGGGCCTAGTCCAGTACCATGGGAGTTCCTCAGCTATTGGCCCACAGTTTGTGCGTTTCCACTAGTTTGGCTAGTTGTCTCTGTAATTTTTCCAGTCATTGTCTTGATATCCCTTGCACATGGAATCCTTCCTCTCTCTCATCAAGTGGACTCCTGGAGCGCGGCCTGGCACCTGGTCGTGGATCTCTGCATCTGCTTCCATCAGTCACTGGATGAAGGCTCTATGATGACAGTTAGGGTATTCACCCATCTAATCACTAGAGTAGGCCAGTTCAGGCACCCTCTTGACTATTGCCAGTAGTCTAAGGTGGGGTCATCCTTGTGGATTCCTGGGAAATTCCCTAGCACTCTGTTTCTCCCTATTCCCATGATGTCTTCATTTATCATGATATCTCTTTCCTTGATCTCCCATTCTGTCCCTGTTCCAGCTTGAACCTCCCATTCCCCTTTGTTCTAATACCCATCCCTTTCCCTCCATTACCCACCTCACCCCCATTTTGCTCATGTAGATCTCATCCATTTCTCTATCACTGGGTGATCCATGCATCATTCCTAGGGTAATCCCCACTAGCTAGCCTCCCTGGAGCTGTGGGTTGCAGTCTGGTTATCCTTTGCTTTACATCTAGTATCCACTTATGAGTGAGTACATACCATATTTGAGTGAGGTAACCCAGACTCAGAAGGCTTTCTCTTTAGATACTTGGATAAACTAGTTTTATGAATTCTTCCTTCCCCATGCATTGTGCAGCACACGTGATAGTCCTACTTTGTCTTTTATTCTTGGACTCCATCTTTCACACTAGCTCTGTAGGAGTTATCCCTTTGCACATGTAAGGCACTAACAAACCAAAAGGCTTTATTTATAGCCTTATGCTAGGTAGATTATTTTTCTACCTTATTTTTATTATATTATTATTATTGTTATTGTTATTATTATTTTCTGAGAGGATACAGGATTAGCTTGGAGACCATTATTACAGTTGTGCAAGTTCCATAATTTCCTCCCACTTTTAACAGAGGATTAAGACCCTGGTGGCACTCTCTCTGGTGACATGTGGAAATTGGTCTTTTACTGTTGGGATGGTTGTGATTTTCACTTTAAGCCTAGATTGCTGACAGTCTCCTGTGTCATAATAGATAGCTCACATTGCTTGGTAAGCATTGCCGAGAAGTAGGACTTCTGCCACTGAGGCTTCTATACTCTGTTTATTGAGCATATATTCCACTCAGAGTTCTTCTGAGTGATGGGAGCCTACCATGTGCATGTAGCCTTTTCAGCCCCCAGAGCTGACTCCTATTGGTTGCCTCCTTCCCTAGTTTTTCCTTTTTTTTTATTTTATTTTTTTATCTAGGATCTAACCCTCTCTTTTACTTGTTCTCTTATGCAAGCTGTTCTCAATTTTCTGTTTGTATGGTCCGCTCATCACAGTCCTGGAACTCTTACTTTAATAAGAGCAGAATCCATGTATGTCTCCTTGGGTAGAATCCATGTACAATCACATCAGAGCTGGTGGTGTCAACTGTCTGCTTAGGACTCTGCTAATGCTCATGGAGGGACAGTAGGCCTTGGCTATCTGGTGCTGTCTCTCGTTCTAGCCCAGGAAAAAGCTGGTGATCGTGGTGCATTTAGTTCTTAGTTTTCCACATGTGAACCTGGCCCCACTTTGTGGCACTTGCTGGGGATAGTGGTTCTTCATGGAGGGCTGGAGATACAGGAGGCATCCGCTCTCTGCTTTGCTCTAAATAAAGCAAAGTCCTAGGGCTGGAGCTTGGGGGAGATGGAACTTCCATGTTGCTGCTGTTGTTGTTACCATTGTTCTGGACTGGAATAGAAAGCCCAGGGCTGTGTCTATAGAATGGGATTGTGTTGGGGAAAGGAGTGAGTGAGATACAGTCCAAATGCCTTGGTCCTTCCTCAGAGTATTTCTTCTTTGTAGCTAGAGTTTTCCTGCCTGGCCCACGGTCAGGATAAATCTCTCTCA
>CABHPQ010167662.1:41788-82486 GCA_902168405.1 Peromyscus aztecus | reverse complement strand
TGTGTGTGTGTGTGTGTGTGTGTGTGTGTGTGTATGTATGTTTACATATCTATATATATATGGTCAGAGGACTACCTTCAGTGTTCCTTCTCTTTGCATATTGTTTGAAATAGTGTCTCTTGCTGTTCACCATTGCATATGCAGACTGCCTGGCCTACATGCTTCCAAAGATTATCCTGTTTCTGTTTGTCATCTTGCCTTACGACCAGAGATCTCAAAATTATCCGAAAGCACTCAGCTTTACATGGACTTTATTCAAACTTAGATTCTTATGCTTGTGCAACTGTTTTCATCTCCCTAGCTCCATTATCCTCATTTTACTAATAAAAAAAAACAGTTCAGGGATTATGTAACATTCCAGAATGAGTTGACCACAGACATGTATTACTGAAGCAAGATTTTATATCCAAGACTACTGGGCTGGTCAGTTCTTCAGAAAGATATTCAGGCTACCACTTAACATCTTATAAATATTATTTCTTTTTTTTCTAGAAGACAAAAGCCATGTCTTCTTTTTCCTAAGATTTTTATTTTATTTTTTATATTATTGGTATTGGTGTTTTACCTGCATAAATGTCTGTTTACCACAGGTCTACAGTGCTCACAGAGGCCAGAAAAGGGCTCAGACCCTGTAAAAATTGTGTTACAGATGGCTGTGGGCCACCATGTAGCTGCTGGGGATTGAAGCTGGGTCCTTAGCAAGAATTGAAGTGTTCTTAACATCTGAGCCTTGCTTCCAGCTCCCAAAGAAATATCATCATCATCATCATCATCATTATTTATATTGCTAGAAAATTAATCCACAAACATTCACATGCTAAGCATGCCTCTTTTTGTGCTCTAGACCCTACAGTCTTGTGAATTCACAATACTCTGACCACAGTCAATGTCATTACCTCTAGCTGTTATGCCAAGACTTCTGCTTATTGGTTACTGAGTGCTATTGGGCAAGGGGATATTCAAGTGGACAGGAGAAGAATAGGATTCATGAAAAGTTTAGGTGGCAGAACTCCAGGCTGGGTTATTTAATCTTAGCTTACCACTCAAGAGACAGACATACTAGAGAGCATTATCATTAGAGTACAGAAATTCTCTATCATGAAACATTATTTGAGAAAACTTGAAGAAGCAAAGAAGTATGAGATCCAGGCTTTAAACCTTCATGTCTTCATTCATCTGATCTTTTACAACAAGATATCCCAGAGTGGGTGACTTCTGAAGACAGCAATTCATTCTGCACAGTTCTGGAAGCTGGAAAGTCCAATGTCATAGCACAAGCAAATGTGATAACAGGTGAAGACCCCGTTTTTTTATTTATAGATGACAGGGTTCTCACTGAATCATCAGTTGACAGAAGGAATGAAGGACATCTCTGGGGTCTGTTTTATTATGGTGCTAATTGTATTCATGGCTGTTTTTCCTTGTAGCTCTAGTCATGTTTCACAAAGTGTTGCTTTTAAATGCCATGAAACACAGGCTTAGATGTTAATATATGAATTATAGTGGAAGTGAGGGAGAGGCACAAATAACTATCATAGTGTCTACTTCTGGACCATTGTGTAAGACTAGAGAGATAACCAACCCCTTCCCTTTCCATTGTGAAAGTAAGCTTTTTTCCTTCCATTTTGGTATGTGTTACAGATTTAAAATGATACACTGCAATGACAATTCCCTTTGGTATTTTAAATATGATGTGCCCATGATTATTGCTTAAATATGTTGGTATCTTTTCAGGAAGTTAACAGGCACAATGACTATCTCTGAGCCTTTATTTTTTCCCATGTGAATTTTTCCTAAATGTATTACTTAATGCTATAGCTTACCTAAGGAAATGACTCACAATATCATAACACTAAGAACTTAAAATGTATTTGAGATTACTTATTGAAAATTGAAATTTTTAATTCATACTTTATAAGAAAAAAAGAGCAAAAATATCAGGAATATCAGTACATGTAATGGATTAAGGCAATTGTGAAAGTAAGACTGAAGACTTTCAGTTTATAAGTGCATGTTGACATTGAAGTTGAGTTGCAGTTGAATTCTGATAATCTTAGTAACCAAGGAGGACTCAGACTTAGGTGTTCCTGCAACATGACCATGAGTCATCACATGGAATTTATAATCTATATGAGAATAGGAGAGAGGAACCAATGAATGAAAACAAATAATAACATAGGGGAAAGAAGTAAAGAAACTACAGAACTTTCAAGAAACTTGGAGGGGGAAAGACAGAAAATTCTATCTGCTTCATTCACAGTACATTTTAAACTCAATTCTAAAGTCCTTATTTAAATATATTCCTCATATTCCTGCCAAGACCCTATTCTGTAATCATCAATCTTGGGTAAAGATTGTATACATGAAGGATTAAACCATGCTGTGTGTTCTTTCCCCCATGGATCCTGTCAGCAAAATACATAGATTATCAACTCAAATGAAAGAAATGTCACCCATGTGATTACATGAGCACCCATGGCATAGACAAGAATTTATTAACATTAGAAACAAACACCAGATCTGAGAAATCATTAAGCCAATAGGAATGTGACAACCTCATGTTGAGCCTCATTTCTATAATACAAAAACGAGACCATTTTTTGTGTTAACTTATTGCTTCTATTACTTTTCAAATTATTCGCAATAAATTTCAGACTTAAATGACTGAATGAGTAGAACAAAGGGACTTGGAATCAAGCAGTTTAGTTATTGAAATTGAAAGCTTCTTGAAGGTTCCAACATTTTGAAATTAGGAAATTGGGGCCCAATAGGGAGCCATTGTTTCTCCAAACAGGTGATGACAGAGGCTGAGCTTCTGTCAATCTGTGTGCTTCTTGTGCAGTGAGAGACTATCCACATGTCAGGTTACATCTCAATCCTCAAAGCTAGTGTGTATTTTGTAACTCAAGCAGTGTCAGAGCTAATTAGAAATCAAAACAAGAAACTATCTGATGAACATACAAAAGAAAACAGATTCCAAGAGAGCATGGAGGGAGAAGAGTGGCCTATCCTCTGCTTCAGAAGTGCTGTGGGAATGAGACTAAGCACTTAGAGTGAGCTAATATTTGCCGTGATTTGTAATTATAGGAGGCTGAGCTGATGCACTTGGGTGGAAGTAGTCTCCATCTTTTTCAGAAAGCAGTTGCAGCTGGCCATGGGGATGGAACAAACAAGACCACAGAGAGATGTGACTGAATAATTAAAAGTTCCGTCTGCTTATAAGGATTAATTGTGATTCTAGATAAATATTTTATCATTTAGCTGGTGAAAAATAGATGAGATAGACAACCCCCTTTTGCAAATGCCCCAGTAAATTCGAAAAAGATCTAACCCTCTAATTGGCATGTCCTTCTGCTTATGGCTGTATCACACTGATGAGATGCGTACTGACTGAACAAGGTATGAATTTTCAGGTCCCCTATATCAAGCATCACTATACTCATAGCCTGCATATACCTGAAACCTTAATTTTTTAAAATTTATCCACTGAGTGAAAAAACATTTGTTGAGTATTCAAATCAGACTTATTTAGGTAAGTGTCATAGAGAATATAGTATTGAGAGAACTACAATTCAAGCCCTGCAACCAGCCAGAGACCTAACTATGAGGAAGAATAGAAAGACATGGAAATCCTGAGGACATTGGGGGAGGGGAGCTCATCATTTAAGAGTCTGACTGAAGTCTCAGATGAGAACAAGATTTCTAATAGTATTAATGTTTACTGTGAAGACTGTTAGTGAGGAATGGTATTTTTATATGCATAAAAACTTTCAGAAGGATGAGGAGATTACTCGGTGGTTAAGAACAAGTACAGTTCTTCCATAGGACCAAAGTTAAGTTGCCCCCCCCCCCATGTCTGGTAGCTCACAACTGCCTGTAATCTAGTTCCAGGATATAGAACACCTTCTTCTGGCATCTATAGGCATATGCATACACAAGCACAACACATACACATGCATGCTCTCTCACACACATATACACTTAATTAAAAAATAAATATTTTAGTGAAATATTTTCAAATAAGTATGTTAAAATGACAATAAGCCAAGTGTATTAGTTAGGGTTCCTAGAGTAACAGAATGTGTATACATTGTAAAAGTGAATTCAAATGGCTTGCATGACAGAAACTGAAAAATGGCTGTCTACATGTTGGGGATGCTGAGAACGTGACATCTTCTAAGGCCATGACACTAGAAGCATCAACAGGGCCACTGTAATACTGAAAACAGGGAGGATTCCTTTAGTCCACATTTGAAAGTCAAAAAAAGCTGGAATCCTTTGTCAGAGGGAGACAGCAGCAGTGGCAGACACAGAGAACATGTACTCACCAGCAAGAAGCAATGGCAAGTGAGCAAAGGTATTTATTTTCCCCCAAGACTCTATATTTGGACTACTGCTGGAAGGTGTTGCCCTCTCTGGGTGAGGATCTTCTACCTCAGGTAGTCCTTGCAGGAGTTACACCTATAATCCTAACACCTGAGGAGCTAAGTCTGGAGTACCTAGAGTTCTAGGTCAGCCTGAGCTATATAGTAAGACTCTACCTCAGAAAAGAAAAGAAGTGAAGAGAAGAGAAAAGAAGAGAGGGAGGAGGGGAGGGAGGGAGGGAGGGAAGGAGAGAGGGAGAGAGGAATAATACATTAAGAGACTAAAGGATCACTTTGGAAAACTGTATATCATAGACGTAGTGAGATGTCACAAATCAAAGACAGTAACATTTATTTTGGCTTAAATGACAGAAAGTAGATCTTCACATAGGGTTGAGGCTTTGTGAGCTTTCCTTGATCCACTTTGGCATGTCTATTGCTGTTGTCTTTCTTTCGCTCATGTTTAGGCAGTCATGTTGCTGAGACTATGGGTGGAACACACAATCACCACTTAACTAAACCAGCTAACCCCTGAATACCCTCTAAATATTTGTCCTTATGCTCAGATTTTAGTGTAGTCCTCCCCCTCATCATGGGAACATCTCTTTGTGACAAATGGAAACCATTATATAAAGCCAAAAGCCATCAAAATGCAGTGTTGACATTTTTGCATTCTCGTTTATCTCCTTGGACTGTTGTACCCCCATATCACCATAGATCTCTCTGTCTGAACATTTAGAAATACTGTGTTCTTGGAATTGTTTTTGATTATGTTCTCCTGTGCCAGTTTTATGCAAGGTTCTAACAGGAAAGCAAGGCTTTGGTTTCTTATTATGATAGTTTGTTGTCTAGAAAAGCCCATCACATTTATAGTGCATATCTGATAACTGTTCACAGGATGAAAAAAAGTGGCACATAGTCTCCCTCTAGTAACTAATATTCATTCCCAAATCATAAGTGGCCTAAAGGCAGACTTCAAGGGCATGTAATGTATACACACAAAGATCAATGGGTTTGACTCTATTCATAGAGAAAAGTCAGGGTAACCTGTAAGTGACAGGATCCAAATTACCTTGCCCAGCTGCTATTATGTTTTAGGCTGGGGAATGAGATTCTTACTCTGCCACACTATTTGTATTTTTAAGTAATTAAAGCAATGAAGTTGTCTGTACACACATCTCGTTGTATGCCATCCCCTCAAGTTCCATTCATCTTGATTCTCTGACTCTTGTTAATTTTATGGAAGTAAATCACATGTAATAGTGGGAACTCATGCAGAGCCTCATGGAAGAACAAGACATTTGTTATTTCCAAGGGAGAAATTGGTGAGGAGGAGAAAGGGGATGCAAATCTGCCTATTCTGCTTTAATTAGGCATGGAGGAACTCAGCATATGCCAAACAGAATGCAGACACTAGAAGGCACCTTACATTATGTAACCATGTACACGCAGAATGCAAACATAAAGAAATGTGCTTTCTTTTACCAAGGATCTGTGAAACAGGAAAGATGCAGATATTCTTAGGAAGACATGTTTTCTTTTTTCCCTGTGTGTTGTATGTATTGTGTATGTGTTTCTGTGTGTGGACAAGTCCATGTGCACATGTGTGTGTAAACTAGAGGTTGACTTCCAGTATCTTTCTCAATTCGTCACTACCTTATTTATGTGAGACTGGGTCTTTCACCGAACCTTAAACTCACCAATTCATCCAGACTAACTGGTCCTTAAGCTCCAGGAATCTGCCTGTCTCTTCCTTGCCACAGTAGGATTACATGGTTATGCCAGTGCTAGGGACCATGCTGGGATTTCCATGTTTGTGCTGCAAACACTTAGCAAATGAACCATCTCTCCAGTTCCTGGGATTGTCCCAAACAGTATATTCTGGTTCTTTTGACAGAACTACTTTAGGAAGAAATGACTCTGGAAGTTTCTTCCCACACTCATGGGCTTCTTCCCTACCATAAATCCACCCCTGGAAAAAAACAGGTTTAGGTGAGTCTGTCCAGGGCTATCCTGCATGGGGCAAAGACTTCCCTCCTTGGCCAGATCTTTTATCAATAAAATTTGCTGTAATCGCAGGCACAAACATGACCCAGTGGAGTGAGAGTGCTTACATTTAGTCATTGAAAAAACCTGTGGGGCATTTTCTTTCTTTTAACAGCTTTGAACCCATTGTTTCACAATGACAAAGACCATTCTGTAGATTTTTCACACCATTGAAATCAAAGAGTGGAACAGAATACAGACTTGGTGCTCAGAAGACTGGTAGAGGCTCTACCACGCTGCCACCAAAGTGCTCCCCGACAATGATGGAAACGAAGGGATAGGATTCTACACATCTTCCTTTGTGCATGTGAGTACAAGTTCTTATTCACCCTAGTCTGGTGTGCTTCAGTGGCCTTCTTCTGGTAAATATACCTTAAAACACCATTTTTTATACCAATATGTACTAAAATAGCCAGAATTGAGGTTTAAAAATAAATTTAAAAAATCATTTCCACAGTGATTGGTTTATTCTCATTTCTGGAATCTCCTAATTTCCAGTCACTCTGACCATCTGGACTTCTTCCTGCAGTCTATTGGTTTCCCAAGGTCCCTGTTTGTGACCAAGCCCTATAAATAATCTTCAAACCTCTGTTAATATATATATATATGTATATATATATATATGTGTGTGTGTGTGTGTGTGTGTGTGAGAGAGAGAGAGACAACAGTTATGATCACATGAACTGATTCTAAAAATTACGTTAGACTTGTTTCTAGTACAAATAGAGCACAGCTACAGAGTTCACTGGTCTCCCAAATGTACAAATTCTTGGGTTCTGTGATGGACTTGCAGAAGAAGACTAGAGATGAAGTTAGGAGAGCCACATGTAAGTGTATATTTGTAATTTTCTTACCTAAGTTCTGCTACAGTGATTTTAGTTCTGAATCTTAGTTATCTGTTACCTGGAGGATAGTAAAACAAATCAAGCAACATGTATCAGAATAACTAATTGATATTTGAAAATAATTTTGTTTAAAAGATGCAATACAAAATAATTATACTGTACTTCATTATGGTGGTATTGTGTTCCCCAAAATATTGTGTACCTTAATGAACTTATCTGGGGTCAGAGAACAGGACAGCCACAATATTAAACATGAGGATAGGCAGTAGTAGCACACGCCCTTAATCCTAGCATTCCAGAGACAGAAATCCCTCTGGATCTCTGTGAGTTCAAGGCCACATTGGAAATGGCCAGGCGTGGTAACACACGCCTTTAAACCCAGGGAGTGGTGGTAGAAAGGAGAAAGGTATATAAGGCGTGAGGACCAGAAACTAGAGGCATTTGCCCTGGAGAGGCATTTGGCCTGGAGAAGCATTGGGCTGGTTAAGCATTCAGGCTTCTAGCAGCAGTTCAGCTGAGACCCAACCCATTCTGGGTGAAGACTCAGAGGCCTCCAGTCTGAGGAAGCAAGACCAGCTGAGGATCCAGCGAGGTGAGATAGCTGTGGCTTGTTCTATTTCTCTGACCTTCCAGCATTTACCCCAATACCTGGCTCGGGTTTGATTTTATTAGTAAGACCTTCTAAGATTCATGCTACACTTCATAGCATCAAAGGAGACAATTGAGCAAATGTGCATTTGGGGAACACTAATTGCCATAAAAGAATTGGACATTTCTCAGCAAATGCTTCAATTCCAACTATATTCAAGTGTGCTTCTTTTACGTGTGTTGTTAAGATTTGTATTCCTTAGAGAGAGAATATTGTGCTATTTTTGGTCTCATTTCTATTCTTGTATAAAGAATACCAGGAAACTTTGATTGACAGTTCCACAAGAAATGTGTTTTATAGACCAGGAAACTCTCAACATAAAGAAAAAAAATAATTAAACATCAACAATTAAATAAAAAATTAAAAGATTCTCATTACATCAGCCTCATGGTGCCACAGAAATGAAGTATGTAATATATATCTTTATTTGTATGTACATACATATATATATATTTGTGTGTACATACATACAATATAAATCATACACTCAGAAAATAGATGTTAATTTGTAACATATGGTGATGATAGAGTGATGGGGGTCAGATATAGTATCAGTGCTGTCACTAATAGCATCAGCAATGATGCTCCAGTGCATGCATACTGTAGTTTTAGATAGGCTATACGTAATATCAATGACAAACCTTGGCTTCTTCAACAAAGAAGGAAAGATAGAGGAATGTTCCTTGGGTTACTAAATTAAACGAGCATAATGTACATAAAACAGTATTTTTTTGGCTTGTGACAACACACTCAATTTTTTATAGTTGTGTCTATATCTATATGTTTATATCTATATTTATATATCTTTATAAGATATAGAAGATTACAACTTAGAACTTTAAATGAATCATAAATTCTATTATATGAGTAAATTTCTGGTTAGATCTTCATGTGGCCTTTTATTGACCTGTTCTATCTATAAATATGCTTTGTAATTCTCTACTTGCAGATAGAAATGATATTTTATTCCACTTAAAGTATATGAATCAAGCACATCACATTGCTAACATTGTATTCTAGAATAATATATTGTTATGTTTCCCTCATTGATTTTAAGGGTGAGTTGTTGATGATATTATTACTACTACTTTGAGAAACCCATATTAATTATTCAACATAACCACATTTGATAAATTGTCACCAGGACTACTTTTTCCCCTTTCAAGACATAAACTGGCTTTGTAGTCTGAGACAGCCATCCTGATGCCTTTGCCTAGTATCACAAGCATATATTACCATGCCTAGCTTGGATTTATGTGACACCAAAGCATAACTTAAGAAGCCTACATATGCAATAGACCTCAGGTTTGGGTGACTCTGCCTACCCCACGACGCTAAAATGTGTTTCTTGTTAGCAAAGAAAATGAAAATGAGGGAGATTGATGTCACTAAGAAAGGTTTGTCAGAGTTTAGTGACTTTATTTCCCTGCAACACTGCCATCCACTATGGAAATATAGCTACTAATTAATACAAAATAAGCTACTGTCTCTTTAAGAAAGTTTATGCTTTAAACTACTTGTCAGTCTTAGTTTATTTCTTCTCCATGTTGCTATGGTAAAAATTTTGACAAAAGCAATGTGAGGGCAAAAGGGTTTCTCTAGCTCACAGTTCCAGGGTATAGTCCATCATGGCAAGGGAATCCCAGCAGCAGAAATTTGAGGGAGCTAATCTCATTGTACTCAGAGTTGGGAAACAGAGAGGGTGAGAAGCATGCTTGCTAGTGTTCAGCTCATTTTCTCTATTTCACACAATCTGCCCAGGGAATGGTTCTGCCTACAATGGCAGTGGTTCTTCTAATATTTCCCACAGGCATGCTGAAGTATGTGTATGCCAGATGATTCTAGATTTTGTCTCTTACCAGTAAGACTGAGCATCACATTACCTTTGAAAGAAACTGAATTAACAGTTTTTTTTTTTCAGTGCAGAAGGACATGTATGTCAACTCATGTTCGAATTATGTAATTTGTTTGTGGATGCTTTGGAATACAAATGGAAATAACAAAGAATTATATATTAATATTTTCTATTAACTTTCAAGGAGCTTGAGGTTCACTCATGATTCAGCTAAGTAGTTTTTGATATTTTTCCATTAATAATGACCTTCAGTGTAGCCAGATTTAGAAAACACAGTGGTTTATTCTTTGTTGCAAAGCCAGAGGTATTTAAAAGTGGTCCCAGTCCATTAAGAATGATATGGTGCATTAATACAACATCATACCATACAGGCAATATTTTCAAGACAGGAAATTTCTTTTGAAAAGCATACATAGCGGAAAGCTCTCCAAAACTATTAGTTAAGGGAAAAAGCCCAGTTTCCAACAGCATCATCTAATATAATTCCAAATTATGTGGCCATAAGATTTTTTAAAATATTTTTTGTATTTTTTTTTTTAGTTTTTCAAATTTTCTATCACAAACAAATGGTATATTTATAAACAGAAAAAAATCAATCAATACTCTGTTCTTGCAAGAATCTTCACTGGCTTGCTAATTCAGTTTATAGGTCCTGGTAAAGGATATGACTGGGCCCAGCGACTCTGGGATTCTGGGAGGGTTCTCTTTCCTGTCTATCAAATACATTCTTCTGTGGATGACCGCACAGGAAATTATTTCAGCCTCCTAGCATACTTCAGAACTAAGATTTTTGTTTGTTTCTCGAGACAGGGTATATCTGTGTATCTTTGGAGCCTGTCCTGGAACTCACTCTGTAGCCCAAGCTGGCCTCAAACTCACAGAGATCTACCTGCCTCTGCCTCCCGAGTGCTGGGATTAAAGGTGTGTGCCCCCACCGTTCAGCTCAGAACTGAACTAAGATTTTAATCCTTCATACCACCATTTTTTTTCAGTTTGGATGGAGGGTTCTTGTGGCTTCAATATTTTATTTACTGTAGTATGTAATAGTTAACCTTTATTGTCAAATCTACTGGACTTTTAACCACCTAGGAGACACACATCTGAAGATTATGCTTAAGGCGATCTCCAGAGAAGTCTGACAGAGGGTAGAAGATTCAGAATAAGTATGTATGTCAGCTTTCCATGGACCAGGATCCCAAGATCAATAAAAAGGGAGAAGAAAAAAGCAGACTGTTCACCAGCATTTGTCTCTCTGCTTCCTGCTGCCATTGCAGTGTGACTTTCACGTCTGCAATCACAGCTAGACTCACTGTCACGACCACATCTTCCTGACCACGATGAACTCGAGGATATTTGAGCAATTGTAGTCAGGAAGAAGAGAGATATACCATTGATATTGGAAATATACAGCCTTTTGACATTACCCAGACTCTCAGAAGAGAGTTGGACTTGGTACTCTTGCATATTATTGTGACTGTAAGATTGCAAAGTCTTTTAAAACAATAATCTACAAGGAGTAAAACATCTTTGGTGTGGAGGTGAGATGGCCCAGCAGGAGGTAAAGGTGCTGGTCTGCAAAGTCTGAAGCCAAAGTTTTACTCCTGGGGCAAATATACTGGAAAGAGAGAACTGAATCCCACAAATTTTCCTCTGACTTTCACACAGTGGCACCCATATGCTCCTCCAAATAAATTTAAAATATCTTTGGCAGTCTGGGAAAGTTGCATTTGACTATCTTATAGTGAGGGAATTACATGACACAGAACACCTAGGCCAGGGTCTCTTGCTGTGGATGCTTTCAAAGGGACTATTCTCAAGTTGACATGAACTAGGCAACCATAAATAGTTTTCATGTAAAGTGAACTGATTTCACTCCACAACACCAAGATATAATTTATATAGAAACTTAGACTAGTTATATAGATGGTTATCCAAATGTTTCACTTAAGTCATACGTGCTAGCTAGTTTTGTGTCAACTTGACATAAACCATAGTCATCTGAGAGATGGGAACCTCAGTTGAGAAAATACCTCCAAAAGATTGAGTTGTAGTTAACCTTATAAAGCATTTTCTTAATTAGCAATTTATGTGGCTGGATCCAACCCATTATGGGTGGTAGCACACCTGGGTTGGTGGTTTAGTTTCTAAAAGAAATCAGGCCAAGCAAGCCACAAGGAGCAAGCCAGTAAGCAGCACCCCTCCACAGCTTCTGCATCAGTTCTGGCCTCCAAGTTCTTGCCCTGTCTGAGTTCCTGTTCTGACTTCCTTTGATGAACAGTTCAGTGGAAGGGTAAGCCAAATAAATCCTTTCTTCCCCAATTTGCTTTTGGTGTTAATGTTGCATTGCAGCAATAGTAACCTTGAGTAGAACGCCAGAAGAGGAACTTTACTGGTGGCATTTGAAGGAACAAGAGAGGAAGATTAAAATAGATAAATCTATGTAGCTTGATATCAGTTATTTTTCAAGACAAAAATTCATTCTTTACAACCTGAATTTAAATACTATCTTCTGCAATGGCAACACAAGGCTCACCTACTCATAAGCATTTCTGCTGCCCTGAGTACATGATTATTCAAATAACCTAGCAGCATTCTCTATTCTAGGCCCCTTCTGCACAGAATATCCTCTCCTCAAGGGTGGCCCCTCAGTGTTTATTTACTCTTGCATGCTGTTATTGACTCCATATAGACTTCTTGACAACATATTTTATATCTCTACCATCTGACTACACATGGTAATTTAAATGCATACTGGTATTTTCCAGAGAAGCCTTCCACTAAAGGCCTGCCATGCTTCAAATTCCTCCTAAAGATGACTTCAAAATATTTATGGATCATTAGTCATTGGGGCACATGATGGATCTTTAGAAACTTAGGAAAAGCTAAGCATGTAATCACTATTCACAATGATAGTGGAAAAATCACAGTAACACATGTAAAACCATTAGAGGGCAAGCATGACATTATGTAATTAAGGGTTTAATTATGTAGGCAAAATTATTCGGGATTTAAATGGAAAGAGATTGATGACTGTGAAGAGATGAAGGATCACTTCACGGAAGAGATGTACAGAGATGGAGAAGAAGTAGCAAGATGACTGAAATATTCATCTTAACTAAGGCAGCTTCTCCAATGTTTTTATGTGCTTACCCAAGACTGAGAGGACCTGGAGCACACGTATCAGAGACAAACACTAAGGCATATTTACAGGACAAATAGCTATACACAGTTGCGAGGGTTTTTCATCTCAATTTGAGGGGAAAGTTCATCTGAATTTATTTATTCTCCTTTTATGATGCACAAAATAGGACATAAACCACAATGGCATTGACTTATTTATAATTACTGAAAATTCTTTGCACTCAAATATTTTCCACTGAGAAAAGAATCAAAGCTGCTGTATGTTAAGAGGAAAACAAAGACTCTGCGGGAAGTACATATTGGACACTGATATATGTAAATGGTAATTCTAATATTAATTAAGAAATATTTTTAAACTTTTATTTCTTTTCAATTGACCATTTTGTAGTCAAGTACAGTACATGTTTTATAGAGTATAAAACTGGCCTCAAGCTATCTCTAGAACTGTGATGCATTCCATTTCAACATTGCAGTTACATCATAAGAATAATGAACAAGATGCTCCCATTAACAAAAAATATTGAAGCTCTGTTTTACCCAAAACTATCTTCTCCCAAAAAGTAGAGTTAACTTTGTGTTGTTTTATAACCCATATATCTGAATATTAATAACTGAGTTTGATTAAGCATGAGTTGAATAAGCAAATTGTAAAGGCAGAAAGTAACCTTAGTATTTATTTCTTTAGGAATGTTTGCTTTGTGTATTTTATAAAAACCATCAATAGAAATATAAGCATATACATAGTGTATATATGTAGAGGGAGACATGCATTTATAGTGTACATGCTCACATATTTTACATAACTATATTTTCTACATATATATGAGACAAAAAAACTGATTTCCCTGTACTTATAGTTGAATGTACAGAACTTCTTTGAATCTCTTATGTAATGTCACATTTGTGTGAATTAAGAAATATTTGGATAGTCAAGACTAATATAAAAGGATCAATCAGTCAAAAAGAATAAGGGTGGATAAGTAAACTACTGTTTTCTCATTAACCTTTACCATCTTTGACCACAAGGTGGCAATCTCTAGATATGTGTAACTCCAAGATTTTTCTTTTTTTCTTTCTTTCTTTCTTTCTTTTTTTTTTTATTTAATAATGATGCTTCAAAATAAAATCCTTCCCCAACCAATCTCCGTGGTTAACAGGCCTCCTCAGAATCCATGTGAACTTACAGACACAGCTCGAAAACTGGAGTGGTCAATTTGTCACACGGATCGCTAACAAGGTGCCACTGTTTGTGTTGCAAATGTGTAAAGTTCTCAATGCTGGTTTAGTCAATCTAGGTTATATTTGTTTATATATATGTTTGTTCACAGGTACGTGCGTGAGAGCAGATTGTTCATAGAGAGTCCAATTAGTCTCAAAATTCAGTTTCTCTGCTCAGGATTGCTTCATAGGAATCCCTCACCATGTCCCAAAGGATGGAGTTTGTGCACAGAGAAAAGTTACTTGGAACCGTGACTGCTGTGCCCATGGCTCTCAAATTAAACTGGACTTAAAAAAATTATAACTAGGCTATGTCAAACATCATCTGCATATCCCTCACTACTGTGCCCCAATTTTTGGAGAAGAAACTTGTATTTGAAGATGATTGCTATTTATCTCACATCCAAGTGTTTGGGTAGTCTCTGTCAGACAGCACAAAGCTCAGTCCCTAAGTTCAGTACTGACCTGGGGAACTTCCTATTCATGGGCCAAAGGATGACACAAAATTGCTTCTCTGGCAGCTGGATCATCGTAGGAACATATCACCCTAACAGGTTCCACTGCTGCCTTTATAGCTGTCTCGGGCAAATGATGGGCCTTTTGGACAAGACATTCCCATTAAACTCTCAAAAGCACAGTCCCAGAAGTCTTTATTTGGCTTTTTCCAGAAGGAATTTTATAAATTATCTTTTCATCTAGAGAATATTATGAGCTAAACAATGTTTTTTGTTTGTTTTGTTTTCTTTTAATTTTAGTGAAGGAAGTGTATATGTACACACAGAGACAAACAAATATACACATACTCACACATGAACACCCATGCACACATGCACATACATACACACAGGCACACACACACCCACACCACTCTAACACAACTGGCAAAGTGGATGATAGTGTTTGAGTAATGCCTACAAATAGCCCTGTTGGAATTCTCTAGACCTCTTTCATCCGCAATGTTCATAATAGGTAAATAACTGATGGTCACTGTGGCAGGCGAGTATAAGGTAGTCGATGATTGCATTCTCTGCTTTTTATTTAAGTACAGATAAAGCTTCAATAAAGTCTTCTATTAATATGGGTAACACAGCTTGCTCATATTTTAAAACATTCCCTCAGCACATGGAGCCACTGATTAAAATGTCCATACAGAGCCCATGTGTAAAACAAATGTGCTGGACCTAAAAGAGGGGGAGCCTATAGACAACCCAAATACAGCAGAGTATGGAAATGAGTGGTGAATGGCATGGCCTAGAAAAATATTAAATAAAATGAAGCTATTGACTTAAAAATATACTAGGCAGAGGAGCATCCTGTAACGTGATCAGACAGCCAGTTGTTCCCCTTGTTGTTACTGTAGAAATGATGATTGGGAGGGATTATGGGCTTGAAAAATTGAGTGGATGCAATAAAAAGGGAAGAATTTTTCACTGGGAAGCATCTTTAATACATATGGTATTGTGGAAAGCATTACAGCCCCTGCATAAATAACTAAGTACAAGTACACCTGATAGACATTTGCAGGCAGTCATGTAAGTGGAAAGTAAACAGAGGGACTTGATTTGATTTAAAATGAGGAAAGAATCTGATAAAGCAGAGACTATGATGGAAAGGTCAAATTGGAGAACACAAGTTACAGAGCAGAAAGGAAATGAGGATGAAGAGATGGAGATGGGTATAGAGAGGAATAAACACAAAATCGCCCAGATACTAAATGCATTACACATCAGGCTCCTGTTGTGCATGAGGAAGATGTGCTACATGACCTCAAGGGATAAGGAACAGCATAAAGCACAGCTGTCCTTTTCCAAAGATCTTACATTCTTCCTGGGAAGAAAAAGCAGATGCATATTAAAGAGATTTAACACAGACACTAACAAGAAAACACAACACAACAAAAAGCTAGAAAATCTACCAAGATAGATCTTATTGTAATGAAGGATCTGTCCATACATTAAAAGGAAGCAAATAATTCACCTCAACTTCTTGGACAAAGATTATCATTATACAACTATTCGACTTCTTATAAGATGTGAATTAATAAAATTTAAGGTAAAATGACATGGACATATGGATGATTTAGCTTTGATAACTGTAGTTTCCCAAAATTAAACTTCAGTCTTTGAACTCAGAGGTTCAAGAGAACAGCAGCTATGTTTAATGGCTCAGCCAATTAAGCTTTCTAAGTCCTTTACTTGTAAATGTTTTTGCTGATTAACAAAGAAGAAAGCCTCACAGGACGAAAAAAACAGTCTTCACCCATTAATGAATTTATTTTAAATATCAAAGTATTTTAAATTGATCTTGGGTTTCCCAAGGGAAAAATAATTCAATAGATTAAAAAAAAATCTCATTCCAGTGGTCATTAAATATGTAAAATAATTTGTGACCCTTAAAAAACATTTTTAAAAATCCCTTTACATATATCTCTTCAATTTATTTATTAATTTAGGCTGTATTCATCAAATATACAAATTTCTCAAAATTCATTTATTAAAGAATTTCTAACAGCTTGTAGTGATGATAATGATGATGATGATTCTTTTATTTGAGTACCAAGGTCATATTTTAATTGATTAATTGGCCATTTTAAATAGTCATTCAAACTATCACATCTTTACAGTTAAGAGTCCATCCATCAAATGAGTATAACATTCCCAAATCTTCATAATTCCAAAATCATTGCTCTTTCTTCTGTGTTACATAATATATTTAGAGAACTATGTGGAATGTTGTCACATTATTGATACCTCTGTGTGTGTGTGTGCACATGCACACACATGTGCATGTGCTAACACACATGTACATGCAATGTGTGTGCACAAGACTTTCTGAAAATATTCACTTACTAGAAAATCAAAACCTGTTTCAAGATTTTATAAAAGCTTAAAGTTAGAATCTTGTGTTTTTTTACTGCTCCCTAACTATCTTCATCTCAACCAATGAAAGTAGTTTTGTTTGGTGCCTTCTAATTTGTTGTTAGCCACACAGGGGCACCTTCGTTTTTGTAGTTTTAGTGGCTACAGCAGTTGAACTAGAGCCAATAGTCAAAAAACTATGTTTGAAAACTTCATTCCACAAAATTCTCAAAGAACTAATAAAGATGAGGAAAAGGTATGTGATGAACTGAATGCTGTTAATCTATGTGCTCCACAAATCTAACTGCTCCACAAATCATACTTGCTCTGTCCCATGTCCTGCTGTATGTCTTGGTCCAGACTCCATAGAAGGTTTCATCAATGACATCCCCCCTTTATCAACATGTTTTCAGGTGCCAGTAACACCAGATCATATTCATACTGATTGTGACAGTAAACACATTTAATTGACTCAGACAAATAACATTTCTAAAAGTCAGATTGAGTTTCGCAGAAATCTTGCTTCCCAGATTGTTGCTGTATTCCACAGATCTGATTTCTCTCCATCAGACTGTCTGGCTTTCCAAACGTATCAGCTTCATTTCAGGGGTGATTTCCCTCATTGTTTCAAGATAACTCCTGGAAACTTCCTCATATTTGTATGTGATATGAGAGAAGTGACATGTTTACTCAAGATTTTTTTTAAATTAATACTCACCCAGACTTGATCAGCTATATTCCATGTCTATGTCTGTAACAATCATGGTGACATGATAAATTAAAGATGCTGATGGGATTAGATTCAGTTGTGGATTTTTGCTCTAAACCTTGTAATGGCATTACCTTTGTATATAGATAATCCCTCCAGCAAAAAGTTAAAGCTATTGGGAATAAGAAACATATAGGCAGTTATAAGATAGTGACTAAAACTAGTGCTTTCACACACACAACTGTGATAAAAACACTGAGACTCTTTCTCTCTCCCCACATGGGTGCTGATGCTGTTATTAGCACCTTCTTTTCTATGCTAGGAGTATCTCATGAGGTTCTCCCTCTTAGTGTTTAACCAAACAAGAACCTCTGTTCAAAATAGTCAAAGTCAATTTTGCTTTCCCTTGGTGCTCAGTGTTGATCCTGTCTTTGCATGCTGGCAGATATGTATAGATAGGGAAGCTAAGAAAGTCTCCTACACACAGGCTAGACAGTTCAAGGGCTCTTCTGGGTGAGATTTGACACTAATTGAAATAGTTGTGGTCTCTCTGCCACGCACATAAAATTAAAGGGAAGATATATATATATATATATGTATATATATATATGTATCAGAATAGACTCAAGCAACTTTTATTTTAACAAAACACACACACACACACACACACACACACACACACAACACACACACACCACTTGGACCCTTCTACAATCTATAAGGCTCATGAATTGTGTCTGCCACAAAAGAAAACTGGATTTCAGAGAAAAGAGAATAGTCCAACTTAAACACATGAGCAGACTGCTGCTGTCAGGCATTGCACAATAGTGAAACGGAGCAGTGACAATCTTGACTTACAAGCCATCAGTTATCATGTATCTAAGGATAGAATTCCTAAACCTGGGTTTCAGTAGCCACCACCAAATTCCTAAAATCAAGGAAGAAACAGACTTTTAAAGTAGAAATGAAAAAAAAAAAGTAGAAAATGATGTTCGAATAAAGTTATCGGAAATGATGCAGAACATGTCTTTGTAAATAAGAAGGCAGATTTCAGATGTGGAAAAGCAAAGACCAGATTCAGCATGACTGTGGGCGCCTTGACCCCATCCATCCAAAGAGATTCTTAAGCATGTAATTCAGAGTTGAACCATACAACTCAGGGAGAAACCAAACGTTTTGGAGGGAATCATTTTCTCTTTCACCTACTGTAAGTATTTCCTTGGAAATTCAGAAATGAAGAAGGAATTTCTGGAACATTTGAGAAGCAGATGTGAGATGTGAAAGCAAGGGGTTCTTAGTTCACAGTACTGCTGCATTGTGGGATTGTTTGCTTTGATGTATTTGGAAATAAATCTCCCCCCAAATGGTGTGTGTGTGTGTGTGTGTCTTGTGAATGCCTCTGAGTGTCTATGTGGTGTTTTTATGTATGTCTATGGTGTGTGTGTGTGTGTGTGTGTGTATGTATGTATGTATGTATGTATCATGTGTGGTGTGTTTGTATATTTATGAAGGTGAAACTGAGAAACAAAATAATAAATATGCTAGGAAGAGAAAGTTGAAGCAAAAGTTGATATTACAGACGTGTTGGAAGGCTGAATGAGATTGCACTTATTAAAGGGATAGTCTAAAACATTGGATACTCTTCTCTTCATAGAAATTCCATGTGGAATTCTCCTAGACAGGTGGTGGGAAGTAGAAATTCTAAAATCCTCTAATTTGATGGTAATAACCTGGACTTCTGAAAGCCACTTGTCCCAAGGCGACAGTCCTTTCTCCTTATTTGCTTAAGGGCCCATATTATTTATGAGCTTCTACAAACGAGTGCCTAGAGTCACTCTTCCCTTGATTGTGGTTGTGTTGGGGAAAACCTTGACAAATTCTATTTAAAGTATGGCAGATAAAATAAATTTTCCCCACATCCGACCCCCAATTACTAAAATGACTGTATTTCCCAAAGCACTATAAGCAGTAATAGAAGTCATTCTATTCTAGTGAGGTTATTGACACTTAATAAAGGAGGTTCCCATACAGGAGCTTCCCATTCAGGTCTCTGTTACTTGCCAGCTGCAAGATAACAGAGAACTGACTATGGAATTCTGGTTGTATTAGATGTCAAGGCATATAGGCAGAACAAGTTCAGAAATGAGGTGCATTTGGGGCTCTCAACTAGAAAACATGAACTTCTGAAATATATGCTGGAGACAAATCTTATACATAAATGACTCAAGCTAAAAGAAGGTAAAATGTATGCTTTGAGGGAAGCTGCCCCTAGGGCTGGGCTTGTAGTCAAGTGGCAGAATCTGGGTTCTTACTGGGCCTACTAACTCTGGGGTTGTCAGGAATCCTTCAGGTGTTTCCTCAAGTGATTAAAGTGTTTCAGCATCTTGCTTTTGCTTAGCCACTAGACCCATAGTTCTAGAAGTCTCAGCTATCATACAGCCAGTGACAAAGGAAAAACTACCACTCTGTAACTCAGCTGTCCTCTCTTTCAATCCTATTAATATATACACTACATCCACCTATTACACCACCCCAACAATATACTATAATAATTATTATTTCAAATATTGTCTGCTCATTAAATAATCTGAAGAAAGGGAACCAAATATGAATATATGGTTTGCCATGTAACCATTCTAACTTTCTAGTTCTTATTTTCCTCTGTTTCTCTGGATTCAATACCACCTATGTCATTTTCATACTTCAGGACAATTTCCCTATCACCTCCCAGTTTTGTGCTTCTCTTGTGAAATATATTAATATCAAGTTTCTGAGTCTCATACACCCCAGGTAAATAATGCAATTTTATACATATTGCATTATATAATTACTTTTTAATCAAGAGGAAAAATGGAATAAATGTGCATTAATATTATCTTATAATTGCCTAATTACCTTTACTAGTGCTCATAATTTTTCATATAAATTGAGTTTAAAGTCTGGATCCCTTATTTTCAACCCAAAGAAATTACTTTAGTATTTTTTACAAGATGGGTCTGGTAGCAATAAATTTTCATCATTTGTCATATGAGACTACATTCATTTCACCTTCAGCTGGCAAAGATAGTCTACTATGTACAAAATTCCTGGTTTGCATAATTTTTTTTTCAAATTTGCTGACTCTATCATATATCAATTTAAATAAAGTCACCAGTTTATGATTTTCTGACTTGCAATCCTCGGATATCGATATACATTATACAGGAATCATATTTAGAGCTTGGAATTTTGGTATTTTTCTGCACATGTGTTATATAATATGATTGTCTTTGGTACAGAGCAGTGGCAGTGAACCCCAGCTCTTTGTCACATGGCCATGATAGTAAACAGCCAAAATATGCATGGACTTGTTGCTAAGTTACAGTGTCTGCCAGGTGAGCTGAATTAAATGCATTTTAAACTTAGAGTATTTTCCATTTATTCTGAGTTCATCAGAACTCCATTTAATCATAAATCAAGGAATATCTACAGATTATTGAATCTCCCTGATTAATTTTATAAATCAGTGGTTGAACTTTTCACTACTAAATTTCCATGTGGGACTAATTGAATTTAATCTCTATCTCTTCACAATTTTTTTTCTGTTTGATGAAATATTGTCACCATAGCTTCTTTTTATATATTTAAATTTGGATTCCTTTAGCTAGTTGAATGTCTCTATAATGAATGCTTTGAACTTTTATTCACTCCTAAATCTGACATGTGATGTCTCTCATGGGCAGATTTTCTTTTTCCTTATTATTATTGTATGTGTCACATTCCTGATTTTTCTTTTGCATTTCTCCTGAGTTTTTATCAAACTGGGTATTGTAGGTAAAGTATTGTACAAACTCATCCTTTTTACCCTTTGGAACTTGTAATTTGCATGTTCATTTAATGGCGTGTCTGGACAAATTTGGGAAATCTAATCCCCAGAGCACGACTGCTGGTGGTATTTCTCAGAATGTGCAGCTCAAACACTGAGAATTGTCGACTTCTGTGGTTATAGCTAGCTGTTAGTATTCACTAATTGCAGCATTTTTATTTTCTTTAATAGAACTCTAAGAAGAAATGGTTCAGTGGTGAGATCCTATTTAAAGTAAGGGTCATGGTCTCATTAGCCTTGGAAGATGTTTTGATCCTAGGAACTTGCTTCTTTGTGGTGTCCCTGGTTCTTTATTATTGCACTTCCATGTCATATATGGGTTTCTGGTTCTGTATTGGAATTCAAATATTCAAAATCCAACACCCCTTCATGATAAAGGTCTTGGAGCGATCAGGAATACAAGGAACATACCTAAACATAATAAAGGCAATTTGCGGCAAGCCAACAGCCAACATCAAATTAAATGGAGAGAAATTCAAAGCAATTCCACTAAAATCAGGAATGAGGCAAGGCTGTCTGCTCTCCCCATACTTATTCAATATAGTACTTGAAGTTCTAGCCAGAGCAATAAGACAACATAAGGAGATTAAGGGGATACAAATTGGAAAGGAAGAAGTCAAGCTTTCCCTATTTGCAGATGACATGATAGTATACTCAATTCTTCTCTTAAATGTGTATTTGTAATCTCCATTGTATCCACCAATATCTGCATACATGAAATTTCCCAGTTAATTTGACATTAAGTATGCAGTAGCAGAGATCTAAATTCTTTGTTCATAAGGATTGTGTTTCCCCTGGTTGGAACCTCTGTGCTACAGTATCTAGGAAAAATGATGAAGACAGCAGCTGACTTTTCTTTGACTGCCATCATTGCTAACCCACTAAGGCAATAGGGAAGGAGGTGGTTCTCTGTTTTCTTAAGTTATCCATTTTGCGCTGCACATCCAGTGAACAAGGACACAATGTATACATGTTTGGGTTCAGGATTTCTTGACTTATTTTACTTAGAATAACTTTTCTACTTGGGTGAAAACTAAAAGAAGAAAGGATGATCAATTTTCCTGTCTGTGGCTTCTCAGAAGAGTTTCTGTGATTCCAAGTTCAAAGGGTATGGGAGATATTGGGACTTCTCTTGGTGTAAATCTGTAGCCTTAGACTGAGACAGTGGGTATAGAGGAAGATTCATCTGTTTGGTTTGAAGTACAGCTATAATAATCCTCTCATCACACTGAGCTGGAAAAGGACAAAGATAACGTGTCATCACTTAGATACCAAACAGCTTTGATTTTTTATTTTTACCTCGATAGAACTGTTTTCCTTAAAGAGAACTACACATTTTAAGTAGCCTGTAGGAGAACTTGTAAAGACTTAAAGGATGATTAACTTATGGAATGTTTTCATTAGTGAAATGACTTTTGATTTTTATTGGAGAGAGACCACCATACTCCATCATCACAATGCCATTTTCAATAGTCAAGCTTACTGGTTGTCTTTTATATAAATACTGTCTTCAAGAAATGAAGTTTCATCACAATGTGTATAATTTCTCTTGCTTTCATTTATCTAACTTGTGGAAATTTCATTCTTAACATGAACATTCTCTTTTGTTTTCAATTTAATGTTCTTAGTATGGTTGACGATGTTATTTGTTCTAAATAATTCCTATTTACTTCGTCTTGAATTTTTGAAATATGTCATTCAACTCTTACATCTACATATTTCTCTTATTATATTTTCCTATTAACGAGTACCCCTCTTTTCAAATTTAGCAGATGTGGTGGTTTGAATGTGAAATGTCTCCCATTGGTTCATGGATTTGACTACTAAGTCTCCAGTTGTTGATATGCTTGGGGGGAGGTTATAGAATCTTCAGGAAGTGGATCCTTTCTGAAGTAAGCATGTCATCGGGGTGGTCTTTGAGAGTTTATGGTTTCATTCTACTTCTGTCCACTCTCACTTTTGCTGTTAAAAATGTGTCGTCTAAGCTTCCTCTTCTTGCTGCCATGCCTTGCAGCCCACTGGGAACTCTTTATCTCTGGAACTATAAACTAACATACATTATTTCTTATAAATGTTGCTTTTGGCATAGTGCTTTATTATAGCATATAAGAGTGATTGATACTTGAGTTGGTTCCAGAAATAGGGATTTTCTGTGAACAACCTGACCAGGTTGTTTTGTTTGATGAACATGGAAGACTTTGAAACTTAGGACAAAATATAAGCAGAACTTAAGAGTACATCATAGTAACAGCCTGTAAAGGTAGTGCAGAGAGTAATGCAGACAATGAAAGTCTAGTTCATGATCTTTCAGAGTGAAACAAGGTCCCTATTAACAACTGGACTTAAAGTCATTCATGGTAGTATTTTAGCAATGAGTCTGGCTGTTTTCTACCCATGTCCTGAGAATTTATGCAAAGCTAAATTGAAAAACAATGGACCACTTTTTTAAGCAGAGGGGATTTCAAGACACCATAATGTTGAGTTTGTGGTTGGCAATTATTGATAACTCTTATGTAGACCTACAATGAAGAAAGAGCAAACTGAACAGAAAGAAATTCAAATTCTATAGTTTGGAAGGAAAAATAACACCAAGAATTTTAATATCAAAGCCAAAGCATTCTCTGAAACAGGAGATGTAATTTTCAATTAGCAGAAACCTTCTGCTCTTCATTGGAACAATGGGAAGGGTTTCCTTGGGGAAAGATCTCATCTTGATAAGCTTTCAATTTGTAAAAGGAAAGGGAATAAAGAGTTTTCTGTTCTTAAAAATCAAATGCATGAGCAGGCTTTATGGAGCCTACCTATAATGGGACACCTCACACAGCCTTGAGGCAGGGGGGAAGGGGGCACTGGGACCTGCCTCTACTAAATGTACCTCCCCATGGGAAGCCTCACCTTCTTATAGGAGAGAATTGGGGATAGGTTGGAAGGGGGAACGTGGAGGGGTGGGAGGAGGGAAGAGGAAGATCTTTGATTGGTATGTAAAATAAATACAAAAACTTTTTTAATTAAAAAAAAAAAAAGAAAAAATCCTCCTGAGTGAGGTAACCCAGACTCAGAAAGACAAACATGGTATGTACCCACTCATAGGAGAATACTAGTTGTGGAACAAGGATGACTAGAGGACTACTCACAACACCAGGGAGGCTACCTGGAAAACAGGACCCCAAGAAAGACACAGGGATCGCCCAATGACGGAGAAATGGATGAGATCTACATGAACAGTCTAGACGTGAGTGAGGGTAATGAGGGGTGAGGGGTGAGGAAAAGAGAACATGGGTGAGCGGGAGATCTCAACTGGATCAAGAACAGAGAGGGAACACAAGGAATATTCATGGTATGTGGCTAGAGTTTTCCTGCCTGGCCCACAGTCAGGACAAATCTCTTTCACCTGCCAGTCCCACAGCCGCTCAGACCCAACCAAGTAAACACAGAGACTTATATTGCTTACAAACTGTATGGCCGTGGCAGGCTTCTTGCTAACTGTCCTTATAGCTTAAATTAATCCATTTCTATAAATCTATACCTTGCCACGTGGCTCGTGGCTTACTGGCATCTTTACATGCTGCTTGTCCTGGCGGTGGCTGGCAGTGGCAGAGACTCCCTCCGCCTTCCTGTTCTTTTTATTCTCTCTGTTAGTCCCGCCTATACTTCCTGCCTAGCCACTGGCTAATCGGTGTTTTATTAGCAACACATTTGCCATATAGAACATCCCACAGCAATGGTAAATGAAGACCACATGAGAATAGGAAGAAGCAAAGTGCTAGAGAGGCCCACAGAAATCCACAAAGATGCCCCCACAATAGACTGCTGGCAATAGTCGAGATATAGCCCGAACTGACCTACCCTGGTGGTAGGATGGCCAAACACCCTAATTGTCATGCTAGAAACCCCATCCAGTGACTGAGGGAACTGGATGCAGATATCCATGGTCAGGCCCCGGGTGGAGCTCCGGGAGTCCAATTGGCGAGAAGGAGGAGGGTTTATGTGAGCAAGAGTTGTTGGGACCAGGGATGGATGGAATACAGGGACAAGTGGCCAAACGAATAGAAACACATGAACTGTGAACCAATGGCTGAGGGGTCCCCAACTGGATCAGGCCCTCTGAATGGGTGAGACAGTTGATTGGCTTGATCTGTTTGGGAGGCATTCAGGCAGTTGGACCGGGTCTTGTGCTCAGTGCATGAATTGGCTGTTTGAAACCTGGGGCTTAGCAGAGACACTTGGCTCAGCCTGGGAGGAGGGGACTAGACCTGCCTGGACTGAGTCCACCAGGTTGATCTCAATCCTCAGAGGAGTCTTTGCCCTGGAGGAGATGGAAATGGGGGGTGGGCCGGGGGGAGGGGGGAGGGCTGGGAGGGGGGAGAACAGGGGAATCTATGGCTGATATGCAAAGTTGAATTATATTGTAAAATAAAATAAAATAAAATAAAAAATATAATTGGCAAATTCAAAGAAAAAATAAAGAAAAAAAATTAAATGCATGTACCAACTCTGCCCACCCCAATCTACCCAGGAGATCTCTTTTATTTCTCCTTCCCAGGGAAATCCATGCATCCCTGTTCTGCTTTGAGCCCTCCTTGTTATCTAGCCTCTCTAAGGCTGTGGATTGTAGCATGGCTATCCTTTACTTTACAACTAATAACCTCTTGAGTGAGTACATACTTTCTGGGTCTGGATGACCTCACTCAGAATGATTTTTTTCTAGTTCCATCCATTTGCCTTCAAATTTCCTGATGTCATTGTTTTTATCATCTGAGTAACACTCCATTGTGTAAATATACTACATTTTCTTTAACCATTCCTCTGTTGGGGGGCACTAGGTTGCTTCCAGGTTCTGGCTATTGTGAATAATGCTGCTATGAACATACTTGAGCAAGTGTCCTTGTGGAATGATTAAGCATCCTTTGGGTATATGCCCAAGAGTGATATAGCTGGGTCTTGAGGTAGATTGATTCCCAATTTTCTGAGGAACCTCCATATTGATTTCCAAAATGGCTGTACAAGTTTGCACTCTCACATGCAGTGGAGGAGAGTTCCCCTTGCTCCACATCTTCTCCAGCATAAGCTCTCATTAGTGTGTTTGATCTTAGCCATTCTGACTGGTATAAGATGGAATCTCAGAGCCATTTTGATTTGCATTTCCCTGATGGCTATGGATGTTGAACAAAGTGTCTCTTGGCTGTTTGAGACTGGGTCAGGTAGAAACCTGGTACAAAGGAAACTCCCATGAATCGACAAGGATGATCCCAGCTGAGATTCCTAACAATAGCAGAGATGGTGTCTGAACTGGCCATTTCCTGTAATCAAATTGGTAATTGTCCCAATTGTCATCACGGAGACTTCACCCAGTGACTGATGAAAACAGATGCAGAGACCCATAGCCAAGCACTGGTCTGAGCTTGGAGGATCCTGTTGAAGAGAGGGAAGAAGGATTATATGAGCCAGGGGTATCAATGTCACCACAAGGGAACCCACAAAACAACTAACCTGAGCTCATAGACACTCACAGACATCTGGAAAGGACAGTGGCATACAGGAATGGAACCCACCCAAGAGAGAGATGTAAGTCAGAGAAACTGGTGTGATTGAGCCGTATATGGCCTTTGAAACTAAAGATACTGATAAGAAGATAGAGGATTTGATGTTTTTCTTGTTTGTCTTGCTTTGATCCAGTCTCTCATCACTATTCTCAAAGAATCACAATTTGATCCCTTGGTTATAATTATAGACACTATTTGTGGGAAGTGATGGAAACTTTAGGAGGTGGAGCTTTGCTGGAGGCAATTCTGTTTCTAGTTCACTCTCTGCTTTGAGTTGCTATTTGAAGAATGATCTTTCAGCTTTTGCTCCAGCATTCTAGTGTCATGCTTCCTCTACCATCATGGACTCCCCATCTTGAACTCTAATTCAAAATAGAATGCCCCAGATGCCACTTTTGGTCATGAGAAAGTAACTAATGCAGCATGTATGATCATCATCTGGAGTGCTGCTTTAAAAATTCATTATTGACCCTTCTCAGAATCTGTGATTTTATGAACCTCATCTTTAGAAAGTTTTCTGGTGCTGTTGATAGTATCATTTGAATACTGCATTTTGAAATTTATTATTTGATTTTATATCTCTTTCCTCAATTTTAGGCAAGTTTCTTAAATTTTCCCTACAGCTGACAAATCTTTCTTTTTCAACTATGTCTGGTTTACTGTTTATCATCTTCTGTGTTTTAAATTTCAGTGTCGGCTATTCATTTCTAGAAATTCTCTTTCTGTTAAAGCTACTAGTTATCTTTTAATTGTGTTTCATTTTCTTTATCTTTGTGTCCTTATTGACATTGTTTTAGTATACTCATTTTTCAGATACTCTTTCAGGGAGTCCAAGTATATCAAGCTCTTTAATTCTATTTCTTCTCATTTGGCTTATCAGCTTCCCATTGGTGGTATTATTTCCTCATGTGTTTAGTTTTTTTTTATATAAAATTATCCTTGGCAAAAAAAGTATTTGTTCATATGAGTTTTGTATATATTGAGTTAGAGTTATTTCTTTATAATTAATGGAATGTGGAGTATTACATTTGCAAAGAGCTTGAAATGCCTAATAAACCTCAGCTTATTGCAATAAGATCTCACCAGATAATTCATACATATAATGTAATGTGGTATAAGCTTAGATAAATCATTACTCTATAAAGGGGGCTAATTATAATAATTTTATGCTCCACTTTCTGGATAAGTCACAAATGGAAAGTTTTCTAGACCTCATTTTATTGAATAGAGTATGTGTGCATGTAGATGTCATATAAGTTTGTGTGGATAAATGTGTATGCATGTATGTATATGAATATGTATCTTTATATGTATATACATGTGTATGTATGTGTGCATGGCTATATGTGTGTATGTGTATATCTTTTTCTATTTACCTACTATGTAAAGTCATGGTTTTAAAGCCAGAGCATCCTATGTAGAGTTGACAACTAAATCATATTAAACTACATTGCTACAGTGACCGAGCTCATTGGATTCCTGATTATTCTCAGAATTCTTGTGATTTGTTGTCTTGAATTTTTCTTGCTATTTGTCTTTTAAATATGGAATTAATTAATATTAAAGTTACCTTTATTAATTTTTGTTTATGAAATATTAGGAAGTATATGAAATCCAAGTAAACTAACTCTTGAAAGTCTATTTATGTAAAAGGAAAATGAAATCACAAAATAATTAAAAACATAGCATTAATCTTTATAATATAAACTTTTAATTATGTATTATATATTATATTTTCAGGAACAATATATAATATATACATACAATATATTTACATGCATAAAATATAGATGCACACATGTAGTTTGTACATAAGTAGATAGTACAGTTACTATTTTCAGTGATGAATGCCCTGTATATGAACTCTATGTCTTCTAGTTATATTAACTTCTCTTTCTTTTTCACTTGTATTGTTGTTGGACAAATAACCAATTCCAAACTTTTCCTGTTTCCTGAAGGCCAAACAATATTTGAATTTCCTATTAATTTTAAAGCACAATAGAATTGGCATACAATTGTCCAAGTTAGGGTTTGGGTGCCAATATGATGAACAGTTTCCCATTTCTACAGAAACAATTGATATACTGGCAGTCCTTGCTGTTTTATTTTCTGATATATTTTGGCATAAGGTGGGTGTTCAGCAAATGATTGATGCATAATTACATGATCTTGTTTATCTACCGTAAACCAAGGACTTGGATATGGTTTCTGGAATCAGGATCTAACATTCCACATATCTGCCTGTAGGAAAATTCTTAGCCCTTGAATCTTTCCTCCTAGCTGAAACTCAAATGTTAACCTCTGCTTCTTCTAAGAGTGAGAAGGAATGGCAAGGATGGGGATATTCTGTAGGACTGTGGTTAATTGTGAAATTTACCACCACTAAATCCTTTTATTCACTGAGATTTATATGCTTTATAATTCAGCAAATGCCTTGCACATTAAAATTAATAAATATCCCATTGTTTAATTGTCAAGTAGTTGGATAATTGTTTTAACAAAGCCATAAAAAGGTGAATTTTATGTACAGAGATTGATTAATTTGCTAATTACCGAGAGCATGACCAGGGCTGAAGACAGGATAAGAGCTAGTATTGTAAAATATCCGCTCAAAGCCATGGGCATCCCCACATTTCCTGTCTTTGCCTCATAGGGAGATGAACAAAGACCTGCCCCAAGGAAAATCAGCTTTATTTCAGTGTTCTCTGCAAATTTGGTTATAAGGCCATATGAAGACTTTGATCAAGGAAAATTCTCTTTAGCATTTTAGAAGTTTTTAATGAGTATGCTTAGAATGTCATCATTTCTACCACTTTAATAAGTTATTCAATGGAAAGTGAGGCAGGTTTAGATCAGACATTGTCAGTTATCTACTGACTTCAAATCAAAGCTTTCAGATCTCCAGTATTCTTTAATTGAAAGGGTTTTCCTTCCCAGTATGTCCATCAAGCATATCAGCACCTCAGTGATAACATCCCCTTTATCCCTAGTGAAATTTAAACAGTGTCTCTCAGAGTAATGTAACCCATAGAAGACACTAACTACATTGCAGGGCTCTGACTTACTGTAATAATGAGACCATGTCAGTGTCTGCATCTAGACTATGTCTCTGGTGAGCAAGGTCCAAAAATATTTTCAGATGCTCAATAATTGTTATGGCACTGGTGAAAAGCATTCTCAATATATATTTGTTAAAGCAATGTTGGATTACTAGGGTAGGCCAGTTCAGGCACCCTCACCACTATTGCAAATAGTCTAATCTGGAGTCATACTTGCGGATTCCTGGGAATTTCCCAAGCACCAGATTTTGCTGTCCCCTCATGGGAGAACTTACCCTTTTGGAGTAGGGGATGAGGGGTGGGTTGGGGAGGGATTACACAGGGGTGCGGGGAGAGGGAAGACAGATGAAAGGGGGATCTGTGGTTGGTATGTAAAATGAATAATAACAAAAAAAGAATGTTCCATACCTCTCTCTAGCCTGGTGGTCATCCACGATAGCTCTGGGGAGCTACCCAGTGATAGGACTAAACGTTTCCCACATGAGATTGTCCATTCCCATGCTATGGAATGCCTTTGACACATCTCTGTGTGTAAGGAGGATGAATTGAAATTAATAAAGCTAGAATGAAAATATAGTGTAGTTAATAAAAAGTGAAAATTTACATACCCAAAGGAAACTAAATCCCCATCTAAACACTCATATTCATTTTGCTATTTAAAATAGTAAAGTGTTCTGTTACAGACTAAACACTGGAACACTCAATGTGTAATTTTCTAATAATTTTGTTTTTTTTTTCTTCAAATTTCCCTCCAAGGGATGACAGAGAGAAAAGTAAATATGCTATATTAAAATTTGTCTCTTTTAATCAGTTACTGATACTGAATCATCCTCTTTTACCAAAACAGGGCCTCAGGTTAGTGAATATTTTCTCTCCTAATTCCTGGTTGCTGTGACTAAAAGTTCTAGGGAGATGAGAAAGGCTAGGTCATGAGAGGCATGGAAACAACCTATGGTTCTTAAAAGTCTTCTCTGGAGGAAGGTATGGAAACAACCTATGGTTCTTAAAAGTCTTTTCTGGAGGAAGGTGGAGTTGGTTGCTTTTTACTCTTTACTATTCTGGGGGCCTGACACCCAGCTCCTAAATAAATCACACATAGAGGTTTATCCTTAATTATAAATACTCCAGCCTTAGCTTGGCTTGTTTCTAGCCAGCTTTCCTTAACTTAAATTATTCCATCTACCTTTTGCCTCTAGGCTTTTTTCTTTCCTTACTTCTGTATATCTTACTTTCACTCTTACTCCATGGCTGGCTGTGTGGCTAGGTGGCTGGGTGGCTGGGTGGCTGGCCCCTGGAGTCCCCCTCTCCTTGTTCTCTTGCTCTTTCTTCTTTTTTTCTCCTAGATTTCTCCTTCTATTTATTCTCTTCCTGCCAGCCCTACCTATCCTTTCTCCTGCCTTGCTATTGGCTGTTCAGCTCTTTATTAGACCATCAGGTGTTTTAGCCAGGCAAAGTAACACAGCTTCACAGAGTTAATCAAATGCAACATTAAAGAATGCAACACATCTTTGCACCATTAAACAAATGTTCCAGAGCATAAACAAATGTAATGCATCTAAAATAATATTCTACAACAGTCAGGCACACTTCCCCCAGTTTCATTGACTTTCAAATACCAAAGAGAATCTTAGTCTGAAATGTCTGTTTCAATGTAACATTCTATCTTTTTTGAATTGTGACACAATTTTTCCCCCTTTCTCACTACCACCATACAAAAGATTATAGTAATTCTGTAACTTGGAACATTCACTGGGCCTAGGATGCTGAGAGATCAGAAGCAGGCATACATATCCTATATCTTGTGTCCTTGGGATCCTCTGCTTTTTTTTTCCTTTTTAAAAATATTTCAGGAATTTTACATGACAGGACAACAGAGCTATGTGCATTCCCTCCTTTTTAATTTTAATTTTTAATTATTTCTTTATATTGAAAATAGATTCTTTTCTCATACAATATATCCTGATTATGGCTTCCCCTACCTCTGCTCTGCTCAGTTCCTACTCATATACCCTCTGTCTCTCATTAGAAAGAGAGCTAACAATAAAATATGACAAAATAAAACATAATAAGATGAATCAAAATCAATCATTGCACATCAGAACCCAAAAAGAGGGAAAGTCCCAAGAGCAGGCACAAGAGTCAGAGACCCACTTGTTCTCACAGTCAAAACTTCCATAGAAATACTAAGCTAATAGCTATAATAAATATGCAGAGGACCTGGTATACAGTAATGTAAGATTTGTGCTTGCTTCAGTTTCTGTGAGCTCATAGGTGCCTTGCCTAGTTGATTCAGAAGACCTTGTTCTCCTGGTGTCCTCTACCTTCTCTGGCACTTATGTATTTCCACCTCTTGAATGCTAGGATTAAAGGCATGTGCAACTACACACAATCTGTTCCTCTACTTTATTGATATGAGCAGAAAAGGTGAGTCCAAGAGGAACCTTTATTTCCATGGTTCTTGGTGCAATACCTCTACCTGAGAAGAGCTTTATATATGCCACATCCTTGCTCAATGGTTGGTAGCCCTTGGCATTGTGTGTGTGTGTGTGTGGGTGGGGGGTGTTTCGAGACAGGGTTTCTCTGTGTAGCTTTGGCTGGCACGGAACTCACTCTATAGACCAGAATGGCCTCAAATCCACAGAGATCCACCTGCTTCTGCCTCATGAGTGCTGCAATTACAGGGATGCACCATCTCTCTGTCCCAGTTGCTGGCCGGCAGGGAAAACTCCTGCGGGCAGGCTTACCCACTAAAACCCGCTACCAGACCCTGCAATCTACAAGACCCATGCCCTACCCCAATACCCATCTGCCTGTACCCCCAGTAACTTTCTGAGACAGGGAATCTGCCAGCTCTCATGGGACCAATAGGTGAGTGACTCTTCTCTGACCCAGAGAGTCATGCCTCAAGGACCTAGGCCCTGGGATACAGCCAGTCCCCAGGAACCCTCACCCATCTCTGCCCCAGGTGCCAGCCAGCAAGGAAAACTCCTGTGGGCAGGCTCCCCCTGCAAAAAAATAAATTGGACCCTGCAATCTACAAGACCCATGTCCTACCCTAATACTCATCCACCTGTGACCCCAGTACCTTCCTGAGACAGGGTATAAGCCAGATCACATTGGACCAAGAGTTACTGGCCAGCAGGGAAGACTCCTGGGGGCAAGCTCCCCCATCGGGCCCACCAATCCACAAGACCCACACCTTGCCCTAATATCCATCCCCCTGTGACACCAGTGGCTTCCTGAGACACAGAATCTGCCAGATCTGACTGGACCAAGAGCCCTGATAAGACCAAAAGTGGCACCACAAGCCACAGAACCAGCCAGCTTGGATTGGACCAAGAGCAGCTCCCTGAGATACAGAATCTGGCAGCTCCAATTACACCATGAGCTAAGTTTGGACTCAGAGTGGCCCCCTGAGACACAGATACAGCAAGCACAGACTGAACCAATAATAGCTCACTCAGACACAGGCACGTCTTGCACCCATTGGAGGAAGAAATGGGTTGACAAAATACATACAACAACATAAAGAGCAATATGATATCACCCAAACTTAGACTTTCTACAACAGCAAGATCTGAACATCACAATGTAGAAGAAACAGAAGAAAGTGACCTTAAAAATAACTTCATGAAGATGCTAGAGGCATTTAAAGAGGAAATGAAAAATTCCCTTAAAGAAATTGAGGAAAAGAGAAACAAAAAATTGGAAGAAATCAATAAAAAAATGAGGAAAAGACAAATAAATAATTGGAAGAAATCAATAATTCCCTTTAGAAAAAAAGACAAGAAAACCATGAAAAAGCAATTAAACATGTGAAGGAAACAATTCAAGCCCTGAAAAGTTAAATAGAAACAATGAAGAAGACACAAACAGAGGGAAGGCTGGAAATAGAAAATCTAAGTAAACAAACAGGAAACACAGATGCAAGCATAACTAACAGAATACAAGAGATGAAAGAAAGAATCTCTGGTGTAGAGGACACTATAGAGGAAATAGAGTCACCAGTCAAAGAAAACACCAAAGCCAAAAAAGTCATAACACAAAATGTCCAGGAAATCTGGGACAACATGAAAAGGCAAAACCCAAGAATAATAAGAATAGAAGAAGGAGAAGAATACCAACTCAAAGGCACAGAAAATATATTCAACAAAATCATGGAAGAAAAGTTTCCCAACTTAAAGGAGGAAATACCTATGAAGATACAAGAAGCTTATAGAACACCAAATAGACTAGACCCTCCAAAAAAGTCCCCTCATCTAATAATTAAACCACTAAACATACAGAATAAAGAAAGAATATTAAGAGCAGCAAAGGAAAAAGGCCAAGTGACTTATAAAGGCAAATCCATCAGAATAACAACCGACTTCTCAATGGAAACTTTGAAAACCAGAAGGTCCTGGACAGATGAAATGTAGACACTAAAAGACAATGTATGCCAGCCTAGACTAATATACCAAGCAAAACTTTCAATCACCATAGACAGAGTGAACAAGACATTCCAAGACAAAACCAGATTTAAACAATACCTATCCACAAATCCAGCCCTACAGAAAGCACTAGAAGGAAAATTCCAACCTAAGGAAGTCATATACACCTACAAAAACACAGGCAATAGATAACTCCACGGCAGTAAATCCCAAAGAAAAGAAATACACACACACACACTACCACCAAAAGATAACAGGAACTAATAATCACTAGCCATTAATATCCCTTAATATCAATGGACTTAATTCACCTATAAAAAGACACAGGCTGACAGGATGGATATGAAATCAGGATCTATCCTTCTGCTGTATACAAGAAACACACCTCATCCTCAAAGATAGACACTACCTCAGAGTAAAAGACTCAGAAAAGACTTAAGAAGCAAGCTGGTGTAGCTATTCTAATATCTACCAAACTAGACTTCAAACTAAAGTCAATCAAAAGAGATATGGAAGGACATTATATACTCATCACAGGAAAGATCCACCAAGATAAAGTTTCAGTTTTGGACATTTATGTCCCAAATACAAGGGCACCCACATATGTACAAGAAACATTATTAAAGCATAAATCACTCATCAAACCCCAACCATTAATACTGGAAGACTTCAACACCCTACTCTCACCACTGGGCAGATCTGCCAGACTGGAATTTAACAGAGAAATAAGGGACCTAACAGATATTATGACTCAAATGGAATTAATAGATATCTACAGAACATTTCACCCTAACAAAAAGGAATATAACTTCTTCTCAGCACCCCATGGAACCTTCTTTAAAACTGACCACATACTCAGTCACAAAGCACATCTCAACAGATAAAAAAAAAAAAATGGAATAACCTCCTGTATTCTATCAGACCACCATGGCTTAAAGTTAAATTTCAACAACAACAAAAATTACAGAAAGCCTACAAACTCATGAAAACTGAATAATGCTCAACTGAATCACCAATGGGTTAAGGAAGAAATAAAGAAAGAAATTAAAGACTTCCTAGAGTTCAATAAAAATGAATGTACTACATACCTAAACTTATGGAACACTATGAAAGCAGTGCTAAGAGGAAAATTCATAGCATTAAATGCCCCCATAAAGAAGGTGGAGAAACCTCACACTAGCGACTTAACAGCACTCCTAAAAGCTCTAGAACAAGAAGAAGCAAAGTCACCCAGGAGGAATAGACACCAGGAAATAATCAAAATGAGAGCTGAAATCATAAAATAAAAACAAAGAAAAAATACAAAGAATCAATGAAACAAAGAGTTGATTCTTTGAGAAAATAAACAATATAGCCAAGTCCTTATCCAAACTAACCAAAAGGTAGAGAGAGAGCATCCAAATTAACAAAATCAGAAATGAAAAGGGAGACAAAACAACAGACAATGAGGAAATCCAGAGAATGATCAAATCATACTTCAAACACTTTGTAGATGTAACTAACCGTTTTATTAAATAAGAAACACAGAGCCAAGGTAAAGATAAAAGCCCAAGAGGTCAGAGTTAGGAGCTTACCCGCGTGCTGCTGGCTAGCTTCTTCCACCAAGAAACCTCTCCGAAAAAGGGAGCTACTTCCTGTGCGTTTAACTTTTAAAGAGTTCTGGTTCTTCCTTCTCATTGGTTGTAAACCCAACTACGTGGCTGTCTCATCACTGCCTGTAACTACGTGACTGCCTCGTCAGGGCCTGTCTGTGCAGACCTCCAAGTCTTCTATGGTTGGTATTGAGATCAAAGGGCGTGTGTCTCCAATGCTGACTGTATCCTTGAACACACAGAGATCTACCTAGTTCTGCTTGCTGAGTACTGGGATTAAAGGCGTGCACCACCACCACCCTGGCTTTCCCTATGGTTTGCTAAATAACTCTGACCTCTGGACAACTTTATTTATTAACATACAATTAAAATCACATTTCAGTACAAATAGAATACCACTATAACACTTGTACTCCACAAAATTGGAAAATCTAAAAGAAATGGACAGTTTTCTGGATAGGTACCTCATACCAAAGTTAAATCAAGACCATATAAACAATTTAAATACATAAATAACCCCTAAGGAAATTGAAACTGTCATTAAAAGTCTCACAACCACCCCTCCCCAAAAAATCCAGGACTAGATGGTTTCAATGCAGAATTCTACCAGATTATCAAAGAGTTAATAGCAATACTCTTCAAATCGTTCCACACAATAGAAACAGAAGGAACTTTACCAAACTCCTCTTATGAGGCTATGTGTATTGTGTTCCCCAAAATATTGTACACCCTAATAAACTTATCTGGGGTCAGAGAACAAAATAGCCACTAGGTACAGAGGCTAGAAAATGGTGACACTCACGCCTTTAATCCTAGCATTCCAGAGGCAGAAATCCCTCTGGATCTTTGTGAGTTCAAGGCCACATTGGAAACAGCCAGGCATGGTGACTCACGCCTTTAATCCCAGAAAGTGAGTCTTTAATCCCAGGAAGTGACGGAAGAAAGCAAAAAGGTATATAAGGTGTGAAGACCAGAAACTAGAAGCATTTGGCTGGTTAAGCATTCAGGCTTTTGAGCAGCAGTTCAGCTGAAATTCATTCTGGATAAGGACTGAGAGGCTGTTTCTAAGGAAACAGGATCAGCTGAGGAACTTGTGAGGTGAGGTGGCTGTGGCTTGTTCTGCTTCTCTGATCTTCCAGCATTCACTCCAATACCTGGCTCCAAGTTTGATTTTATTAACAAGTACCTTTAAGATTCATGCTACAAGTCTACAGTTTCTCTGATTCCCAAGCCACACAGAGATGCAACAAAGAAAGAGAATTACACACCAATCTCCCTCATGAACATTGATGCAAAAATACTCAATAAAATATTGGCAAGCCAAATCCAAGAACACATCAAAAAAAATTATCCACCATGATCAAGGAGGCTTCATCCCAGGGATGCAAGGATGGTTCAGCATACTAAAATCTGTCAATGTAATACACCATATAAACAAACTGAAAGAAAAAGACCACATGATCATTTCATTAGATGCTGAAAAGGCCTTTGACAAAATTCAACACCCCTTCGTGATAAAGGTCTTGGAGAGATCAGGAATACAAGAAACATACCTAAACATAATAAAGGCAATTTCAAGCAAGCCAACAGCCAATATCAAGTTAAATGGAGAGAAACTCAAAGCGATTCCACTAAAATCAGGAATAAGACAAGGCTGCCCACTCTCACCATATTTATTCAATATAGTACTTGAAGTTCTAGCTAGAGCAATAAGACAACAAAAGGACATCAAGGGGATATAAATTGGACAGGAAGAAGTTAAACTTTCACTATTTGCAGATGATATGATAGTATACATAAGTGAAATTGAAAATTCTACCAGGGAACTCCTACAGCTGATAAACACCTTCAGTGGCAGGATACAAGATTAACTAAAAAAAATCAGTAACTCTCTTATATACAAATGATAAATGGGCTGAGAAAGAAATCAGAGAAACATCACCCTTTACAATAGCCACAAATAATATAAAATACCTTGGGGTTATATAAGTAACCTTGGAATAACTCTAACAAAGCAATTAAAAGACCTGTGTGATAAGAGCTTTAAGTCTCTGAAGAAAGAAATTGAAGATGATTTCAGAAAATGGAAAGATCTCCCATGCTCATGGATAGGTAGGATTAACATAGTAAAAATGGCAATCTTACCAAAAGCCATCTACAGATTCAATGCAATCCCCATCAAAATCCCAACAATTCTTCACAGACCTGGAAAGAACAATACTCAACTTCATTTGGAAAAACAGAAAACCCAGGATAGCTAAAAGAATCCTGTACACCAAAGCCACCTCTGGAGGCATTACCATCCCTGACCTCAAGCTCAACTATAGAGCTATAGTAATAAAAAACAATTAGGTATTGGCATAAAAAACACCATGTGGACTAATGGAATCGAATTGAAGACCCTGACATTAACACACACCTATGAATACCTGATTTTTGACAAAGAAGTCAAAACTATACAATGGAAAAAAAGAAAGTATCTTCGACAAATGGTGCCGGCATTACTGGACGTCAACATGGAAATGATTGCAAATAAATCCATATCTATGGCCATGCACAAAACTCAAGTCCAAGTGGATCAAAGGCCTCAATATAAAACCAGTTACACTGAACCTGATAGAAGAAAAAGTAGGAAGTAATCTTGAGCACACTGGCACAGGAGACCACTTCTTAAATATAACACCAGTAGCACAGACACTGAGAGCAACAATTAATAAATGGGACCACCTGAAACTGAGAAGCTTCTGTAAGGCAAAAGACACAGTAAATAAGAAAAAATTACAGCCTACAGGATGCAAAAAGATCTTCACCAACTCCACATCTGACAGAGGCCTGATCTCCAAAATCTACAAAGAACTTAAGAAACTAGACATCAAAATAACGAACAATCCAATTTAAAAATGGGCTATAGAGCTAAACAGAGAATTCTCAAAGGAAGAATTTCAAATGGCCAAAAGACATTTAAGGAATTGCTCAGCATCCTTCGTCATCAGAGAGATGCAATCATAATGACTCTGAGAAACCATCTTACACCTGTTAGAATGCCTAGGATCAAAAGCACTGCAGACAGCTTATGTTGTAGAGGATGTGGAACAAGGGGAACACTCCTACACTGTTGGTGGGAATGCAAACTTGTACAGCCACTTTGGAAATCAGTGTGGCCGTTTCTCAGAAAATTGGGAATCAATCTTCCTCAAGGCCCAGCTATATCACTCTTGGGTATATATCCAAGGAATGTTCAATAATACCACAGGGACACATGCTAAACCATGTTCATAGGAGCATTATTCATAATAGCCAGAACCTGGAAATAATCTACATGCCTCTCAACTAAAGAATGGATTAAGAAAATGTGGTACATATAAACAATGGAGTACTACTCAGCAGAGAAAAACAATGACATCATGAAATTTGCAGGCAAATCGATGGAACTAGAAAATATCTTCCTGAGTGAGGTAACCCAGACTCAGAAGGACAAACATGGTATGTACTCACTCATAAGTGGATACTAGATGTAAAGCAAAGAATAACCAGACTACAACCCATAACTCCAGAGAAACTAGCTAACAAGGAAGATCCAAAGAGGGACTCATGGATCACCCTGGGAAGGGAAAATAGATGAGATCTCCATGAGTAAACTGGGGATGAGGGGTAGGCAATGTAGGGTAGGGGATAGGGAATGAGAACCTAAGGGAATGGGATGGTTGGGCTGGAACAGGGATGGAATGGGAAAGTAGTGAAAGAGATACCACAATAGAGGGAGATATCATGGGGATAGAGAGAAATCCGGTACTTTGGAAGTTGCCAGGAATCCCCAAGTATTACCCCACCTTGGACTAGTAGAAATAGTGGAGCGGGTACTTGAATTGATCTGGCTTATCCCAGTGTTCAGTGTCATCACAGAGCCTTTCTCCAGTGACTGATGGAAGCAGATGCAGAGATCCACAGTCAGGCAGAGCTCCAAGAGTCCAATCAAAGAGAGAGAAGGATTCTATGAACAAGTGCATCAGGATCATGATGGGGAAACCTGCAGAGATGACCAAATCAAACTAGTGGGAACTCATGAAAGTTGGATCAATGGCTGTGGAGCCTGTATGGGACTGGAATAGGCCCTCTGCATGGTAAGACAATTATATAGCTTGATGTTCTTGGGGGGCCCCCATGCGGTAGGATCTGAATCCATCCCAGGTGCATAAGTGGGCTTTTTGGAGCCCACTACCTATGATGGGACACTTTGTACAGCCTTGAGGCAGGGGGAAGGGCTTGAACTTGACCCTACTGGATATGCCTCCCCATGGGATGCCTTGCCTTCTTGTGGGAAGGAGTGGGGGTGATCTGGGAGGGGTAGACTGAGGGGACAGAAGGATGGAAGAGGGGGAATCTTTGATTGGTGTGTAAAATTAATGAAAAAATTTTCTTAAAAAATAAAAGAAAGAGTTAGGATACTTCTCAGAAAAAGAAAAAGAAAGAAGGAAGGAGAAAGAAAGAAAGAAAGAAAGAAAGAAAGAAAGAAAGAAAGAAAGA